>JAAWXA010000003.1:2252751-2487924 GCA_038090715.1 Florisuga fusca
GCATAACACCTTGATAATATGTTTGGGATTCAGTAATCTGAGGCATCACACGACACATTTCTAAACTGAGTTTCAGGGGGCCTTTGTCATAGAGTGTTATATAATTACTCTTATTTTTCAGCTGTTACAGTTTTGCATTTGACCTTTCAGTGTCCTGAAACTTTTGAGTCTAAAACTTTTCATATTTGTTTTCTTCCAGAGTAGTCTCTGTAAGTGTATGTACAGTCTTGAAATTGGGCAAATAATTGACATTTCTGTGTAAGGGAACAAGATAGATGGGAAGGTATGGACTATATTATTATAAATTGTTGAATATTGTTTTCAGCTGAATATTGTTTTTAGCCAAATATTGAACAGATTTTTTTAAAATGGGAGACACATTCCAAATAAAAGTTGCCTTTGTTCCATTAATTACCTTTCCAACTTTTATAGTGCACAGTAAGTTGTTTTTTTGGTGGTTTTTTTGTTTGTTTCAGCTGGAAAAATCCCTCATCTACACAGGCTTGGGCTGCATCTTACTTACAATGAAGAATCCCACTCTATGAGCATCCTCATTCAAAAAATCAGAGAAAGAATAAGTGGATTTCATGGGTTTTGCATTGGGTAAAGGAATAGAAGGAAGAAGCAAAGGAATGGAGATGACATACATGAAAAAGGTGTAACTAGCAGAACAAAATCAAGGGATTTGTACTTTGGCAGGGGAAAAAATCAGAGCTTTATGAAGCACAGGAAGACTGAAGTTTATACTTGAAAAGCAAGTAGTAATTTAAAATCCTTAAATAAAAGAAGGCTTAAATGTCTCTTGTATCAAATGTTGTTGAAAAATGTCAGTGAAAGAGGTAAAAAGTGTGTCTAGAGAGAGAAATTCAAAAAGAATAAAACTCATGCTGTAGCTTTCTGTACTGCTCCACCTCAGAACAGAATGGTTAGTGTGTTGATCTTATGCTCAATATTTCAGTAGTGTTTTGGAGCCAGAGTTGCTGGTCACTGGCATATTCTCTAGGATACAGAAATACAAGCTTCAAAATGATATAAAGGAAGACCCTAGATGCCCATGCTTCCCCAGAAAAGCAGTAGAAATGTCCCATCTGGATGAGAGACCTAAGGTTGTGAGAAGCTCGTGAAATTCCTTGACTCACTGGAGTCCCTAGGTAGCAATAGGTTTAGCAGACTTCAGGTTTAGCTGATAAGTTGTCTTGACTTTTGGGATTACAGACAGTGTAGATATGGAAATAAAAAGAGCAAAATGTGAAATTAAAGATAGAAGGAAATGTTTTAATATTAACTAATGCTCTTGTTCTAGATGCTGTAACAGAGAACATGCAGTAGTTGATTTGTTACCAAGCTGTGTTAAAAAGCTAAATGCTGAACAAGAACAGCAAGAATTGTGTGTGACACTAAGTTGTATTTTCAGAAAAGGCTTATTCAGCCATGTTGTCTGAAGTCTCTCACTTATTGGTTGATTGATTAATAAAACAAGAGTGGGATGTGCTTAAAGTGGCATGGAATTGAGTTCAGCATGTTAAATCACAGTTAAATTTACTGACTGATTCAGCTCTAAGAGCTAGAAATGAGTTATGTGTTTTAAAAAAATATTTGAAACTGGGATGTACCAGCAATGATAACAATACATAGATGAAGTTCTGAAGGAAAGGCAATTTTCAGAAAAGCAAGGATTTGAAGAGTATGAAGTCAATAAAACTATCTCCCTTGCACAGTAGGAATACAGTTTTTTATATGGATTCTGTAGTCAAGTAATTTCAATAAGATCCGTAAGAATTTAAACACAGGTGACATATTGATACTTCTGTAATTTGAACTGGAATGCAAATGATGTGACAATCATAAACTCTTTAAAAGAATCAAAGAAAACATATGTCTGAAATACCAATGTCTAGACCAAAACTAACCAAAAATTAACAGCTTCTCCATGGCCTGTTAATGGTGGAAACAACTGATTTTCCCTGCCCTATTTTGCTTTTAAACCTAAGACATGTTAAAGTGATTATGTGTATAGCATATTGGGTGCCCAGAGCTGTTCCACCTTAAACAACAAAAT
The DNA here is from genome assembly GCA_038090715.1 of Florisuga fusca. Lineage (NCBI taxonomy): Eukaryota > Metazoa > Chordata > Aves > Apodiformes > Trochilidae > Florisuga > Florisuga fusca. Next base: position 2,254,811 of record JAAWXA010000003.1, read on the forward strand.
ACCTCCCTCTTCTGTAAACCACACTGGGATCTGGAATCCATCCTGTGTAGCATGTAAGTTCGGATCAAGGGCTTGATCTTATTGGAGGGCAGAGGGCATAATTAATGGTGTAGTATCAGGCATCCAGGAAATGCTGGCATTGTTGTTTTTGGTTTTATTTGCGAGATAATTGCACTATGTGTACAATCAATGGGAGATCTGATTTAATTCCATTGTCAGCCTGATGGTATTCAAACCTTTATCCATCATGTCTTGACAGCATGACCAAAACAGTAGACTTACCAGCTTTTTTCTTGAAAGGACTGGGAAGGCATTTTCTGCTTCTCCCATTTCACTGGGTCTCTTTGTAGCAAGAATATATGATATATGGAATAGGAGGACAAAGCAAATAAAAGGAGTGAAAACATGACTTAGTAGAGAGATCTCATGCCGAGAAGGCAAATCCTGGAGGGGTTGGAGTCTGGTCCAAAGACAGTGCATTTTAGCTGAAATGCTTGTAGTATTAAAGGTTAAGCCTAAGCACTTCCCAAACAAACAAAACCAACCCAGTGGTAATCTGGAAATCCTGCTTTAATCTTTGTTTTATCTCAGTTTGACTAACACTTCTCTTCCTGTTCTGTTCAATTTCTTCTCAAAGTTTTGGTTGTCAAAACAGAAAAATGACAAATGACTTCTTTTGAGAAAACCATCAGAAAATCTGTGTACCACTGAAGCACAGTTTAACATGTGCAAACTGTTACGAATGTTAATAGCTCTGTCACCCTCTCAGTTGGTAAAACATACTTCTCAGAGGTAGCCTTTTCGCAGAGGCAGAAGATTGGCTTAGAATCACAACAAATCAACATTATCTAAACGGTATATACAAGAGATAAAATAAGTAAAATAAGTAAAAATGCAAGGTTGTAAGCCAAAATTGAGGCTTTAGTAATGAGTGAAAGAAAGGTATTTCTAAGCAAGTGTAAAACAGTATGAAACTACAAGATTTTTTCAGCCACACATAGCTGAATGAAGTCGTCCAAGTGAAAAAAACAAATAAATCAGTTCTCCATACACAGTGTCAGCCTTGGACTAAAAAAATAAGATTTTTTGCCATGACATTTTTAATGGCTACTGTTAGTAGTCCTAGCTTTTATCGAGCTTCCAGAAGTCCTACTTGCCTTAGAGTATTTCTAGCTTGAATTTTTTCTTTAGCTGTGGTCCAAAACCAGTTCCAAGGTAGGGCCCTAAATAAGGTAATTTCGCAGTAAGTCAATACACAGGCTTGGTTAATCTGCAGCAACTCTTTATTCAGAGGGTTCTATATATTAAATTACCTGTATCTGAGGAGGTATACAACTGAGTAAAGAAGCTGGCCAAGCCAGTTTTTGCTTTTTTCTGAACTAACAGTAGTGTCTTAGACTTTCCCTTTATCTCTGTGGAGTGTTCTTATTTTGATTATGTTTGCATTGCTTATCATACAGTCATATTTACTAACAAGTATACGTTGTTCATGCAGTATTGAAAACCCGTGATAATGTATACGATACATATAATTAAAAACTGTGATTAAGTTTACCACTTGGTGGTTTTTTAAAATGTTCTTTGGTCATGTTGCCACACTCAGAAGTTGTTAACCTGTCTGTGTGGACACCATCAGAAACTAAAGATTTAAAAATGCATTTATTATTGTTGCATGATTATTTTAAATCTGAAACCTCTGTAAATTACTCAGGTATTATGATAAGACAGTGTGGATTTAAATTTATTGACTGTGGATATTTAAGTATAGGTAATTTTGTGTAAAGGATATTACTTTAGTGACTGTCAATTTTGAGATTGTGCAGTTAGGGTCCAGAATGGCTACTATGCCAGTAGGATGAAAATACAAGTCAGAGTTAAGATAAAATGGGAAAACCAGTCCAGGATGCTGTTTTGCACTGCAGCCAAAATCAGTATCTAAGGAAAAAATGCTAGAGCAAAGTAATACGTAGTGAAACTTTCCTGCTCGTCACTGATTTACAATTTAGGGACTTCCAGAGGCCCTTTTTATGTCGGTTTGCATTTATGGTGTTAGGGTTGTCCTCAGGCCTCCCAGGACTATGAGTGAACTGTCAGAGTGAACTGTTGCCCACAACAAAAGAACACTCAATTGTGGAGCACTTAAGCAAAATGGAAATACTCAACTTCTTGGGACCCTATGGGATAGATGTGAGGATGGTGAGAGAGATTTGCAATGGTGCTGTGAGTCTGCTCTCTATCATATTAGAAAGGTTATGGCAACTGTGGTAGTTAGTGGCTGAAAAAGGGCAGATGTTGCACCTGAGTGGGCCAAGAACTTTGGGGATACGTTGCCCTCTGTACCTGGAAATTTATACAAAAAACCCCAACATTCCTGGAAGCTGTTTCCAAGCACATGAAGAACAAGATGGCAACTGAGAAAGAGCATAGATTTCTTAAGGCATAAACATGCCTGATTGACTTAATTGTCATGCTAAGAACCTTGTGTTCTTAGCATCTTACATTCTACAGCTCATTTAGGAAAAGATGGAGCAGCATGGGTGCTGGAAAAGATTTCATCAGTATTTCACATATGGTGGCACTCCACTATCAACTGCCCATTTTTCCTGATCTGTCTTTTCTGCTTTTTAATCAGTGGTGTGCACATATGAAGAACTCTCTCATTCTCTGACAATTTAGTGCTTTTAAGAATGTTGGGACCTACCTAATTTACAAGAACAACGGAAATCCAAGAGCACCCTGGTCTTTCCTGACTACATGCTTGTCCTTTCTTCCAAAGAACTCAAAACAGTTCTCTGAAGGTTAACATCACAAAACCGTCTTCCCTCTCTGGAAAGATACCATATTTCTTATAAAATATTTATTCAGGTACCAACAGATTCTATTCTTCAGAACAATGTAAGTGATAGAGAGACGAGGCATGGTAGTTTATAATTTTTTAAACGTCCCCTGGATATCTTTAGAAGAGTCAGTATGCATTAGCTACCACCCAGTTCTCATACAGCAAGGAGTTTTTCAGTGAATGGCTGTACACCAGAATTCAGACAACTTTATCTCTGTGTGTGAATACATTTTGTTCCTGATCATTCACTACTACTAACGTTATGTCTAGATTCCATAATTCCTTCTGCTGACCCTTCTCTTTATCAAGGCTTCCGAGCCACTAGTTATGTGCTGGTCTGGTGTATTCTGAGAACTGAAATGTATTTGCCAGAAAAGAGAAAGGAAGAATGGAAAATACTGCAAAATCTATGTGGATGAGGAATTTTCAACGCATTTTTTATTAACCATAATCCTTTATTAGACCTCACAGAGGTGTAAACTATACATACAAATACATTAGAAAGATACCCTCTTAACAGTAATGCTTCACATTTTGGACCTGATACCGAGAGGGCTGCAAACATTTCAGTACATTCTACAAACCAAAGGGTGCATTAGCCTTTATGTATACAGAGTGACAAAGCCCTTTACTGAAATCAAAGTAGATAAAAGTGAAAATCAGTCAGCTACCTCTTCCAACCTTTGCCTACCATAAATGCATATAGAAGCCTTTAAAGCATGAATACACTATTATTTATGGAGCAAAGTTTACTGTTCTAGACAGCTCGTAGAGACAGGGGAAGAGAATGGTCAAGATGGCATTACATGAACTGCAAACTAGCAAAAATTCTTGCTTTTTTTTCATTTGTACATATTGAGAGCTCCGTTTTTTGATTTATTTGTTGTTACTAGAAAAGCTTGTAAGTGCTAAATGGGGAGAATAGCGCAACAAAGACATTGTTGAGGTATTTGGGGGATTCTGCAACACAATGATGTTACATACACAGTATGAAATATTAATTGTCATCAAGTAGTGACATTGTATTATGAGTAAGCACAAGAAAATAAAAAAGAAAGAATAAATCCAGTTAGAACTTTAATAGAGAGCTTAAATGTTTTTTAGTAAATGAACATTTAACACTTATCACTGTTTGGTTATAATGACTTGAAATGTTAATAGTAGCATTATTCAGTAGTGAAATCAGAAATTCATGTATCCACATTCATGCTTGCATCATGGAAACCACCCCAGTTTTAGGAAGGATACCAGTTGAAGTCCAAGAGTGAAGAAAGGGAGGACAGTTAAGGTTCCTGTTGGAAAGGGTGTCCTTCTGAAAACCAAGTGCTATTGATCTCTTCTTGTGTAGGGTTTGATTATCAGCAGCAGGTGGTGCTGCTCCTTCTTCTTTAACTTTTGTTTCCTAAAATCCTGAGGCTTGGTAAAAATGTTCAATATTCAGTCCAAAGACTCCAAGGATTAAGAAACCGTGAATCAGAACCATCACGTTCTGGTAAAAGCAACATGAAGTATCAGACTACAGGCAGATCTGTTCAGAACTTTATGAAGTACTAGTATGCTTTCAGTGGTGCATTTTATGACTCATGTTTGATGACTCTTAGTTTAATCAGGCAACTATTTCCATTATACACTTTTACCAACCGTTTTTTCATCTCCCACAGGATTTCTATAGAATTCAGTTGAACTGATTTCTTAGAAATGGTAATAAATGAAAAAGTAAGATTTACATACTGTATCATGCAGTGTAATTTGCATGTGCTTGATTACATTCAAACTTGTTTCCATGTGAAAATAATGAATAGTATTATAATTATTATGCAGTACTTACATAATTCTGATTTAAACTCCTAATCTAAAAAGTATAAAATTTGAGATGGAATTCATCCCTGTGCACAAAATAAGGACATTGTACCTCTTTCACTGGTAGCACTTTAGTCTATTGAGCTTGGATCCTTTGATCATTTGTAATGTCGGCTTTTTCATCCCATAAACCAGGTTAAAACTGGTAACCAGGAGTAGTGAAACACTAATTTGGTTTTGAAATAATACAGTATTTTTATGAGAAAATGTGAATGTAAGTAAATAAGTTGTAAATGCAGTTATCTGTTTAAATCTTTATCAAGAGTACATGAAGCATGATCTTACTTATGAAGAGAGTATCCATTTTGTTCTGCAGGTATTTTGTTGTTGCTTTAGAGGAATGAGATGATACTAACGAATGTAAAATAAGATAAGACAGAATTTATTTGATTTATTTTAAAAATGGTTCATACCGTTAAAATGTGGAAAAAATATTTCTCCCAAGTGTATGTGTGCTGTTTCTTAAGAACGCCAATCAAAGGTGAACATGAAAATATTTTAGGTGGGTGTATGTATCTTAAGTATTTGTGGGAAATAATGTTTAGCAGCAGAAGTATCATGTTGATGCTTTTCATGACTTGTGAGCTAAGCTGTCAAAATAAAAAGCTACTGAAGAATACAGAGAAATTAAAAATAGTATAAATAGTTTGAGACACAGGAATTTACAGTGCTAGGTCTTTTTTCTATTACTGAAATAGTTAAGGGTAATAATGAAAAGCATGAATTATTCTTAAAGAAAAATCCAATTGACCAATAATAGAGGTGATATTATTAAATAACAAATTTTCATTCTTCTCTGTTTATATTACCTACTGTTCTTACTTGGAAGGGATGCTTACAGGTGAAAAATGTTTATAAACAGAAGTTATCTGGAGAAGAATGAAATAAAAGAAATTTTTTCATAGTAAGGCCCTTGGATAACGTTACTATTTTACATTTGTACTTAACCAGATAGATAGATTTGCCTGATGAGAGCAAAGAAGTGTCTTATGATATAAAAATCAGGCGATTTCTTTCGGTGTGAAAAACAAAGATGGAATCTAGCTTATGACACCATTTTATACAATATTCTTCTAAAAAAGGGAAGATATTAGATTTTGATTCCAATTGGAATGTTGAATACAATCCATGAGAAATACTGTGCAGAAAGAAAGAAGTTCAAATTGCACTTTAGAGGAAAAGAAAGAAAAGCATAATATATACGTGCACACACACATGCACATACACATACATACAGTATAACATATATGCACATATACATGCATATGTTTCTATATATGTATATATATGTATATGCCCATACAGACACCCTTTATGCAACTAGTATACAATTTCCTAATGTAAGCATCAGGGAGGTCCTTCTAATTTTGGTCACTGCTAGACTGGTATCTCTGTACTATAATATTGGTAATCAAGTTTCAGATATCCCATGACACCCTTCACGTAAAAAATTCAGAGAAGATTTATATAGATTGGATACTGTATGTCTGGACAGTTATAGTCCAGTAGAATTATTCCAATGCTGTGAGCAGCCAACTGTAGAGTGTAGGGTTAGAATGAGTAAAACCTTTGTGTTAATAACTTTTTTTTCCTTCTTTCAAGACAACTTTAATCAATTTGCGTTACTTAATAGTACTTCCACACATGAATTGGATAATTAATTATCTCATCAAGACAAATTCTTTATTTTCTGTGGATTGTTCCCAAGAGGAAAAAAATTTATCACTTGAAAGCCTCATCTCCTCCTCCTTACCCCTTCCCCTCCCAAATCAAAACAAAGTGAATCAAAACAAAGTGAATCAAAACACCCCTGCCCCCAAACAAACAGACAAACAATAAAATTATGTTGCAATAGTTTCTTTAACTAGGTTTCTGGTAGGAGGGGGAGGGAGGAATGAATGTTGAAGTAGAAGTTTGAATAGAAGTTTGGCATTTGGAAGACTTGCTTGCGCTCATCAGCATCCTTACAAGAGGGACCAGTATAGGTTGAACCCCCAAATAAATTATTACTATTCTTTTTCAGACTAAAAATAAAACATTTTAAATATATTGATTATACCTTCATCAAAACATAAGTATTCTATCTAGTCTGTAGGTTCCAAGAATCTCTATTTGGGCTTAATTTACCAACATTTAAAAACAAAACATTGAAATGTGAAATTTTGCACATTAGGATGTTCATAGTGACCACATAAAATTAAAAGAAAAAACACAACAAAAACCAAAAAAACAAAACCCAAAAAAATTAATTCACAGACTGTTAGCCATATATTTCAACTTTTTTTCACAACTTGCAACTGGTGAAAAATAAAAATATCATCAGTTTCATGGTAGGAATATTTATTTTTCCATTCCTTATTAATATTAGATGTGTTGGTTTGTGCTATTTTTAAAAAAAGAATCTGGACTTTTGGGGGGCGTGCCAGGTGACAGGTAAAAAAAAATGTGCTCAAAGAAAATCTTGAGCATATCATGCCACTGAGTTTAAGTCAAACTCTACACTGATTTGCATCTAGAGTGTGTCTTAAAAATCTTTGGCGTGATACAGGACTTGCATTGATCTGAACAGGCTTTCAGTTGTATCCACTGTGCCCCAGCTTTAAAAGCTTTCCATCATCTGTATTTCTGACTCGGATGAAATATTCAGAATTGCATTTCAGATCTATGAATTTTTGTGGCATTTTGACTCTGATTCCTGACCCATCTCTGTTGGTTTAAGATTTCTTTGCTGAGTGACAAAAAGTTGAAAATTTATGGCTAGTTATATTTCTATTTTAATAACCATACCTATATAATTGTAATTTTCATACATTAAAAAAATATTTATGCTTTCTTTTATATTTTAGTCAAGTACTTTCTTAAACAAAACAATAGCACCACTTTGGCATTGTTGGCCAAATCAGTAATAGGTAGCACAAATATGTGTACACTTTTCTGAACTTATTATGTACTTGCTTGTTAAAATGGAGAGCCGAGAAGAGACAGTGCTTGGCCTAGAGTCTTCATTAATCAGGTTTAATTATTGATACTGAGACAACAATCAGCTCATGAGGCAACTCACATAGCTACCAGTTGTGTGTGGAATTCACTTCAGTGAAGAAAGCCTACCAATAATTTGCCATTTAATCTTAGAAAAAGAATTGAAACTGATCTGTTTTGAGTAAAAGGTGCTTCATTTAATGTATGTACAGTGACTGAAAGAACTATTCTATTCTGAAATGTTCTTTACTCTCTTCATACAAGTTTTTCACACAAATGTGTGCATAAGTTTTTAAGTACTTTTTGAATCGAATGTAGAATTTATTAATTTTCATTTAAACTCTTAATGATTAATTATGTTTAGTGTGGAGATGAGGCTCAAATTTTACTGCCTTCATGAGGGAGATTATTAACTTCAGTAGGTTTTGATCTGCAGCCATTTTTGTACTAACTGAAAAAAATGAGGCTTAATTCACTTTTTTTTGCTTTTTCAGTTCAGTGACATTCTGAGTAATAAGTGGAGTTTTATGTCTGTTCTTAAATATTAAGATCCGTGACTTCAGTCATGTGATTGGCATGATATGGAAGGATGGGGAGTGGGATTTTCTTTACCACTTAAGTGATTTATAAGAATCAATGGCATCCATTAGGAGCCCTGTTCCTAAATATCTGGAGTGCTTTTGAAAATCCAGCTAAGCCCTTCAATTTCTCTAATTAGAAGTTTTTCAAGTCAGATTACTTTGTACTTCTGGGAGGGAGATGTTTTGGCTCATGCTTCTACTTTTTAAAGTAGCAGATTTATTGAGTTTATTGAATGCAGCCCTTTTTCACACTGCCTGGCATATTGTGTGCTCCATGTGACTGGAGATTGCTTATACAAGTACACATTTCCCATCCATGCATATCTCACTTCTGTGGTGGTCAAGCTGTTCTCCATTTTGTGATACCATAAATTTGCTAATAATTATTCATTGTAGTTTGTTTCAAGGATTGTTCTAATTTGTTAAGACAGTTGTCAAGGTCTGATGTTAGATACTGCTGTGGAATTTTCTAATTATCATCTCTCAACAGGAGAAATATGGTAGCATGAATGTGAGCATATGAATCCCAAGATAAGACCAAAATTTGAATTTATTTATAAGAATAATATATCACAATGATGTATGATTATGGTAACTGCATCAGTAAAATATCCACAAAGCAACTGGCTACCACAGAGATCTGCAAGTTGCTTTTTGCACTCAGATCTTTCCTGCCTTTTCCCCTCAGAACTTCAGAGGAGGAAGAGAAGAAAGAGGAGAGGAGAGGAGAGGAGAGCAGAGGAGAGGAGATATCAGAATTGCTATCTCTGCTTATTGAATTGGTGGTGAATAATTTAGGTTAGTTTCCTCATACGTTTCTCTGCCCTTTCTTCCTTTCTCAGACAGAGACAGCTGTGACATTCTTCTTATACATTTACTGTATTACTTTTACATTGGAATGGCAGCCTGTTGTGTGTATGGAGACTCATCTCACAGAATGTGGAGGGTTTAAAGAATTGCACAGAAACCTATTGCACTGTCCATGGAAAAAATATATACCTCAAATCTTCTATGAGAATAATAATGGAACTGTTATAATTTATTAGACCATAAGACCTTCTGATCCTATCTGCTTCACAAGAAGTTATTGAGGAGCTGTGCAATATGCTACCTGCAGAGATTTTTCTCTTGTGTTCTGATTAATAGTTTGGTCATCTTCTCCCATGGATGTAGTAGAAAGTAAGGCTTATTTTGAGCCTTTAAAAAAGGCCTATTTCCTTTACAGATCAAATGTAACATCTCCCCAGTTGCTCCCTTCATATAGGATTCTTCCTGCTTTCTTTGGGGCTGACCAGGGTATACTTCATCCATTATCTGAGCTTGCCTCCTGCAGAGTGAGGGGGGCAAGTCAAGTGGAAGCCTTCTGCAGTTCTGGGCAGGATGGAGCAGTGCATTCTCCCCTGTCTTCCCTTTGCAGAGGAGTTTATTGCTGACCTTGGGACTCTGTTGGCTTTACCCACCTTTACTGCATGGCCAATCTAGCACTGAGTTGATGTACAGAAATGGAGCATTAGACACAGTGATATTCAAGGTAGAACCAATGCTGTACCCTACCAAGGTTACACAGCAGAGATTATCTGGAAACATAATCAATTATATCAATATCTTGTGTCCCACAAGAGTGCATGCCAAGCAATTGAAAAGAGCAGTTTGAAGGACATGGTTCAGCTCTTCTTGAGGACTCTCTACACTGTAATTTGGTGATTAGCTTAGCTTTTCTGATTTAGAGAGAGATGCAGCAGCCTAATTAACAGCCAATTTAGTCACATCTGATTGTGGGAAGAATTAAAATGGCAGAGAACTTGAGCAACCCTCCTTCATGTTCGATCAGAACACTGATATTTCAGAAAGGTTTAGGCCCTGATGGGCTGCCCTTTGAAGTCATATGAAGGCTGATTTTCCAGTTCTCTTCTTGGGGCCGAGGCATCTATGAATTCGTGTTGCACATTACTGTAAGTGAAAACACCAACACTCAAATATCTAGAAGGAAACAAGTATCTGAATTTTCTTTGAAGATGGAAAAGTTATTTCCATGTTGGAATCTGAAGTTATTTTAGTTCATTTAAAGTGAGCATTTTAAGAACTATTTTGTTATTTAATCTTTGGCTTGATCTTTTCATATTTGCTCTTACCTATTACCATTTTGGCCAGACCCTTTCATGTAACAAACTATAAAATAGCACCGTTGTACTATAAAACAGAGATTTTTACATACTGTTTGATATATGTGTATTACTGATATGCTAAATTTTACATACTGCATTATATGGAGGAAGAAAGAAGTTACCTATACTGTTGCAAAATAATTACCTGGAAGAATCATTAATGGTTTGAGAGCCTACGTATGCTTTAACTGCTTTTAAAAATCTTTTGTCTCACAAAATGCAATAAACTGCATCTTTGCAAGAGAAGGAAAAATAAAACTGTCTTAAATGCATTTATAACCCATATTCTGTCAAAATGCCACAGATGGAATTAATGGATGTTTAAAACTATATGTTACCTTACTGCTGCTGTTACTGGGAATGTCAAACTGTGCAAATATGAAGGGGTAGACAAACAATGTTATCAGACACTGTAAAACAAACAGCCTGTTGCTTATATAGAAGTGCAAATAAAAAGAAACACCACTTAGACAAGGCTGATGAATGACTCCAGCAGCCAGTGTTCATAGGTTAATTTAGTGCAATTGGATCCGTCAAATGCCCATAAATTTGTAGGCTTTTGAGGGGCACAGGACTTAAAGAGATTTTGTGCAGGACATTTAAAACAGGTTAACAAACAATAGTATATCAACCACAGAATTTTTTTAGCTCTGGGCTGTTTATAATGTTCTGTTCTCTAAAGACTTATATTGGAATGTTTAGTTGCATTGTTCATTGGGAGAATGCCCATTGGTTGAGATTGCATCAAGCTTATTTTTTTTAAGTCTTCCAATGTTTAACAAATAATTTATTTACAGCAAAGTATCCTGCAGATGGCACATTCATTCTTCATTCTTGTGGATATCATGTTCTTACATTCTGTAGTTTCTGTTTCCTGTGTTCCCTCTACTTGTATTCTTCAAATGCACTTCCTGAAAGAGTAGAAAAAAAAGAATTAGTTACTCCACGTAATATTTAATGGCTGCATGACCACAAAACTCATAATAGTGGGAAAACATTTATTTGTTAGAGCCCTTCTGCCAGTTCACAGAGAACTTAACTATACAAAACTTCTGTACACTGACCTCCCTGTTCTCCTAGGTAAAACCCTTTGATTGCTGTTGTTGTTGACCTTAGCAGAGGAAACATCTGCATACTGGAACCTGAATGATCTTAGACACACAGTTGGTACCAAAGATTTTCTTTGTTTCTTACAGAAAAAGAACGTTTGCAAAAGCAGGATGTATAAGGGGCCAGTGAACTTCAGTGTTGTATTGTGAGGAATGTGTATGCAGCTCACCATTACATTATCTGTTACTTAAGACCTAAAGTAAAGGAAATATAGTCTTTAAAATTTAAAAAGTAATGAACTTTTTCCTTCCCTCTCTGATGGACAGAAAAAATAGAAGGTGATCTGTTGCATTACAGTAGTTTTGTGGGTTGGGTTTTTAAAGTTACTTCCTATATAAAATACTATTCTATATTTAACTTTTTCATTTGCTTCCAGTATCTATTAAATGTACAATAAATCAGAAACTGCCAAAGGATCATAAAGCTTGAGGCCACATAGAGCTTATTAATTTTCACTGGTTTTGAATTGGCTACTGGTGGATATGAGTAGAACTATTATTTTTAGAATATAAAAAAAATCCTAGCAGTGCTAGTAGCTATTGAATTAATTACACCCCCACCAAGTAAGAACATTGAGCCAAACTACAATTTATCATCACTGACAAGCCAAATTTGTTAATAGCACAGTATTCCTAATGAAGAAAGGAATCAGCCATTCTAGATTTTTTTAGTCTGAAATGCAATACTCAATGAGGAAGAAGAGATGAATTATCTAGTCACTATTCCCATGATCACTTCAGTAGGGTACTGGCTTGTCTGATCAAATTTTGTTAGTGCCCGTATAGCATAGCTTCCTTAGCACGGACCCAATACAGACAAAAAAATGTCAGCAGAATTCTCCTAGTCCATGAATTAAAACAATGTTTGCTGTTTTGGTGCCTGTTTCTCATCCAGCTTTTCCAAAACTAGCTTTTCTGTCTTTGGTTTTCCCCAAGTTGTTCCTTAGTTTTCACTTCACTATTCTGGATGAGTTTTCGAGTTTTCAGATTTTACTGATTTTCACTATAATCACCATTGCAACATTTCACAGAAGTCTGCCACTGTTCAGGGTCCTGCCTCGTGATATATCATATATGCTACATTTTATTTGCAGAAAGTCATTCATTCTTAAAGGTAACACATTCGTGATCTATAAAATAGACAGTGAGACACTCAAACATTTTACATTGCATTTTGGTGTACTTAGATTGAAAATTAACTCTTGTGGGAAACTTTCATTTGTTTCCCAAATGAAAATATAAGTTCTCTACACTACTGTTGTCTGACTCTAAACGGGCCATACTATACAAATATTGCAAATACTAAGATTCATCAGGGTTTCAGTTGAAGCTTTTAATAGTGACGCATCGATGGAAAAAATACGTTGGCTTTGAAACTGAGGGAAGACAGCAAGTTACTTTTAGAACAGTTTGTCCTCTGGAACCAGTGTTTTGTTGAATAACTACAAAGAAGTGACACTGGTGGAGGCAGCAGTAATATGCATGTCAGAAAATTATAACATATAACACATATTTTCAGCTATGCAGTGTTGAAATCATTGGGAAAAAAAAGAAGTGTGAATGCCTGAATCAGGTTCTCAGCCTGGCATTTACACTGGTATAGAAAAACTTTCCTTATTTCTCAAGTCTTTGGAAAAAAAAATGATAATTAAAAGAAAGCATCTGTGATGCTTGTTTCGTTATTGGATCCTCTGATACAATATTCAAATCCATGCAAAGAAAATGAGCATTTTAAGATGAGAGATTTTGCCTAAGTTAGCTCACGAGCAGGGAAGTGCAGACTGCATGGATCTTTGGAGACAGAGCAGCATTAAGGTAACAGCTGCCTCAGTGGCAGCAAGGGCATCAAACTAAGATGGAAGGGTGTTGGGAAGTGTGCAGCAGCATTCTTGTCCTGTTAGGATTGACATTCCACCTTCACATTGGCATTAAAAGATCTCTTGCTTTATTGGTAATAAAAGGAAAGTCTAATGTTTGTAGTTACAGGTGTGATATCTTAGCTACATACTCTGCAGGGTCTCTCTGAAAGGTTTTTAGTTCTGTGGGCAGTGTTATGAGTAACAATAACAAGGCTGGAAATCAAGCAATGGGAGGAAGTAATTTTCTGAAGAGGCCAAGTTCTTTTATCTATTACATCTAGAGGTTCCCTCATTGGCTTGGTAATGTGGCACAGCTATAACAGAAATTAGGATTAGTGCCATGGTGCGTATTTTGCCGTGTAAATGTATCTGTGAGTTGGTACTGAGCCACTTAGAAAAGAATCTAACAATCTCAGAGATATTAATGAGAATAATGCAATACTTTTCTGGTTTATAAGTGGTGTTTTCTTAAACTAAAACAAAATAAATTATTATAATCATTTCCCTCTATCACTTTTTCCTACTTAACATGTATTTAAAATTTGAAGACTAGGTAAAATCTGAAAAGGATTTTTGAGAAAAACTGCTTCCTATTAATGCTTTGCTGCTATATGTATTTATGTGTATTTTCAAAATATGAGGCCTAAAGAAGAGCAAGGACTAAAAATCTGAGGAGGGCCAAAATTTTTGCAAGATGTTCACCTTTTTGGTCATTTTGCTCAGGGTGCAAGGGGATAGACAAAACTCTGGTGTTTTTTTTTTTCGCTTTCCCTTTATTTACTAGATTTTAAAACAGCCTTACTTGTTGCAGACAACCCTTTCCTGGACCACGGTGTTTTGAGGTCCAGTAGGTGTTCTTGCCAAGGTGTAAGAACAGTACTCTGATAGTTGCCTTTAGACTCAGTTAGCCTAGCTCAGTGCTAACACTCCAGACTTGACCAGCCTCCTCCTCAGGAGTGAGCTGAGCTCATCTCTGGAAGCTCACCTGTTATTGGCCCCCCAGTTCTGCTCATGTGCAATTGGGGCCAGCCCTCATTGGGCACAGGTGGGCTTAACAGGAGCTCATGCCTTCCTCCTCCTAACTGGCAACACCTGATTGTCTTTACATGATTACCTCTACATTACTAGTATTCATATTCATGTAATAGTTTTCAAGGTACCTTGTGGCCTTAAATTGAGCACAACATACTTCACTCAAAAAGGGCACCATCTTCCATCAGGTACGTGACTGTTTTGGAAAGAGCTCTTTTTCCTTTGCTCATTTTGAAAACTTTTTTTTCAAACTTCTATTTACTAGTTTTCCAAGTTTTCATTTAATCTTAATTCCCTTAGTGATAAAGGAACTGAACTTTTGTTAGCATTTTTCAGCAGAGAAATAAATGAATGAAAGAGAAGCTAGATGGAACCATATACACTCGAAGACAGAACTTGAATTCCCCTTCTTGCTCCTGTTTCACAGTTTAAAACTCTAAACATAAGCTTGGTGTAAATTTACTTTCCAGCAGAAGTACTGCGAGTTTCTCCATGTTCCTTACCCCTACCTTACTAGCTGATGTATTTTCTCATTAAATGAGATTTTAATTTGAAAACAACATTAACAATCATTCTCACAGTTTTAGGTTTGAAACAAAACAAAACAAAATTGCAAACAGCCTTGGTCTGCAATGTGCTTTTGTTTCACATCTGTTAATTTTGTTAAAAATTCGGTGATATCTTGTGTTTAGAAATGCTACCATTTGATTAAGCTGTGTCTTCTTTAATAATCTCTGCTTATACACAACCAACTGCAACTGAAGTAGAATTTTATAATAGATTTGTACTATGCAGTTATCATTTCCTATTTTTTATCAGTTCTGGTGAGATGAATAACTATCTCAAATAGCAAGCAAGTAAACAAAACAGGCTTTGGATGAGCATAATCAATTGATCTGTAAGTGAATGAACAAATCCTGCAGGTTGGGGGGATTATTTGATCAAATATTTTTGTTTTCTTTATTCTTTATGCAATTATTATTATTATTTCTCATGTATTTTCAAAGGAAGTTCATTACAAAAGTAAATTGTTTCAAGACTAATAGGAATACTTGCTGGATTGTCATCCTTCAGAAAACTACCTGTTTGTTTAAATGTACAAGTTTTTTAATCAAGTTTCATTTTTACAGTATTTTACTGAGGTCTTATTTTGAATAATGTTATAATTAATGCAAAAAAAAGTAATAACTAAATTTCACTAGTTTAATTAAGATAGTCAAAAGCAAATTAAGAGAATTTTGGGTACTAATGAGTTCCTTGAAATCCTGAAGTTTTGAGGAGACTGAAAATAGCTTAGTGAAGATCAGTTTCACCCCAAAAAAGGCAGACTTGCAAGAATGCAAAAAGTTTTATTTTGACTTTTTGAGATTAAAATGTTTTTCTTTGGAAATACCAAATTTTTTTTTTTTTTTTTTTTTTTTTTTTTTTTTTTTTTATCCATTCAGTGTAGTAAGGAGATATAAAGACCTCATTAATGTGGATAATATAAATATTATTAATTGAAAGGTATATGAGTTGAAGTAAATTAGAGAAAATGATTAAAAGAAAAACAATTAGAGAAACTGATTAAAAGAAAAACAATCTTTATCACCTGCGGTCTTAGTGTTACAATGAGATCTAAAATTCTTCCGTTCCCTTGACTAAACAGTCCAAAACCGATATCTTAAATTCTTAATTTTTATTTCATGCCCTTTCTATACTTCTAGTCAGTTGTTCCTTTACTATGCAATTTGAATGGTCTGGGCAATATCTTCCAGCACACAGAAGGACTAAACATAGAATATATAGATAGATCCTATTCTGTTTAAAAGAATAGTTTACCTTTGCAGACCAAATTTGGAGGAACAGAAATGGTAATTTAGTAAGTAACGACTTACTAAATCTTAGACAGCTATGTTGGTTTTGCTTAAAATCTGCTTCACATATGATCATTAAAGCAACATAAGAGGGATATTGAAAGAAGTATTTGATTAAACTGAAGCATTTTCTTATTGACCAGTCGTTGTTTGGTTGTCACCAAGAAGACAACTTTTCTTCTATCCCAGATCTGAGCATTTAATACCAGAACTTCACTGCGTATGCATATGCCTCTTCACTGCATATATCCTTTACTCCTGCTTAGATGTACTTATTTGACACTCAATAAAGCAATCTGAATGTTTCAGAGGCCTCTCAAATGATGAACAGTGTTTTCATCACAGACTTTGTTCCTGACCCAGGCAGGTTAGGTGACTTCTGTGGACCTCTACTCAAAAAATAGAAGTACTTCAGGGATCAGGAGAGAGACTTCTTTTTAAGTAGGGTACACAAGCTCCTGTGAGAATTTGGCATCCTTTAGATAGACGTCTGAGAAAGATATTTGACTGCTGGGCACCACTAGAAATTGCATATCACTGTAGTTCACAACTTACTCAAGGCCCACAGTGCTGAAATTCAGCTGGAAAGACACTTGGATTTATCTGATCTGTGCACTAGGGGCTTTAGGATGGGTAGAATGTAGCTAGGATTGTGCTCTGACACACACCTCATTTCTCCCTGCAAACTATTGTGCATGTTTGTTGCATCCATTGGCTGGTCCAGCTGAAGGTAATTTTGTCATGGGTTGAGTGCAGAAAGGGGTGGTGAAATCTGGGCATCTAAATTAGGACAGAGTTAAAAGGTTGGGTGTGCACTCCAATACGTACTGCAACTAATACACTAACAAAGTGCTTCTACCTGCTTTCTCTCATTATTTCTTATTTTGTGAATCTGTGAAGTATACTGTGTGTATAACACCCCCCAGTAGACCCTAACAATGTGTTGTTGACTTGTCAATATACTTTCATCTTTATTTGTGAATAAAAGAACAGGAAGAATAATGGTCCCGTAGAGAAACATATAACTTGTTTGTTAGCTCCAAGCAAGCTAAACTGTACATAAAGCCTCTGTAACTGGATTAGAACTAGTTCTTGATGTTGGCCTTATAGTCAAAAATAGGCTTTTTGGGGTTTCCAACACACATTAGTCATTGAGTGCCTGGCCCTCATCATTCAGATTTGTGTCTGTAAGTGTAGTAACACATCTTTATAATTTAATGACTAAAGATACCTGTCCTGTGAGCAGCAGAACAGCCCTGCTGCACTGAAAAAAGTTATTCTATGAAACTGTACATAGAAGGAGTGATCTGCTCAAGGAAATGGGGAAGTATTCCATTTACGAAACGAAGACCCAAATCCTGGATTTTTCTACTAAAAAGGTTATGAGAAGTCAAATAAAAATTACATTAGAAGTATGAGAGCCAGAAGAAACAGATTGTGTATGAAATCTGAGAGTAACTGTAAAACATTTTATATATTCTACTTTATCCTGCCTTAAATCTTGCATCTAAATAAGAAAATATCAGAAGGCTTATATATTGCATATGTTTGTTCACTTTATATGCATAAGATACATAGATCATATATAACATAAGATTAAGAGAGGAAAATATTCTAGTGGAGAAAAAAATCTGAATATTTTTTCTACTCTTTCTGTATTTTTTCCTCAACCTAATGTTCTCCATCAACTGATATTAATGAAAATTTCAAATTTGTTTTTCCCATATTTGTTATTTTATTGACAAGTTCCCACCAAGAAACATTTATGATTTTTCTGTTTCTGTTTACCTCTCTCCTACTTTCCCATATATTTCCTTTAAAGGAGTTGTTTTATTTAATATTTTTTTTAGTTAGTTTTGTTTTCTCTTTTTCTCAAACTTTTGTCTTTTCTGTTTGATGCGGTTCTTCACTATTTCTCATATTCTCAGTCTCTTTGACCCAATTCCATGCTTCTCATTGTCTTTTTACTGTCTTTTCCACGTCTTGACTTTTTCTCCTTTTAATTTCCTGATTGAGTTCTTCTGCAGCTAGGTTCTCTCAATGACTAGGTGCACCCTGTAATTTTTTTCTGCTTCCAGCATCCTTTCTTGAACACTGCCTTCCTCCCCTGCTGCTGCTAAAAGATGCAGGGCCTTTCTTCTGTTCCTTCCTGTTTGTAAGAAAAGTATTTTCCTGCCTATCTTTTGAACTGAGAAGAGGACAGCTGCCTAAAGGATGACATCATTCCTTGGCTCTCCAAGGAAGGTGGTGTGGAGATCTGCCAGAGAGCTGGCAGGTACCTTGTCTCCTTTTTCTTGAAGTTACAGAATGTTTTACTCATCACCTTAGCAACAAATATGGGAAGGAGCACATGGATTCCTGGCCAAGCCTGTTTTCTTCTTTTCCCGCAAGTCTTAAATATATGTGTGCCCAGACAGGATTTAACTGCTCGGTTTTCTTGTCTAGAGTTGAGCTGTATCTGAAGAGGACTTCACTTGTTGTTACGTGTGCTTTTTGAGATGTTCACAGCTAAGGTGGCACTTCCCAGGAAGAAACATACAGGTTTTGCTTTAAAAAGTTGAAAACTCTCAAGGAAGAGATTGAAGGATTCAGCTCTATGAACTGACTTACAGAACAGCAGTGAATGCTGGAATGATTACAATTGTTCTTTTCATAAAGAGGATATTAAGGAAATTAGAATATAGTGCTGCTTTCCTGACTTCCTTTGAAATCTTTGGATTTCACACAGTTCTGTTTCTTAGAGGAAAAAAATTGCAGATAACTGCAGGAGTGGGACCAACATATGTGTAGGACAGACAGGGTCAACAGCAATAAAATATATCACTTGAGGCTTACAGCAGATGACAGGTAACATGGAAAACAGATGTTCAGAATGCAGAGAGGAGAGACAGTTGAACATAAGCTTAGTAGCCTAGTCTGAGATGTGTTTAGTGAACTTTAGGCTCTACTGAGAAGAGATTTAACTACAGTAATCTATTATGACAGGAACAAAAGTCTGGATACTCTGAACTCCACAACTATACAAATAACAACAATGAATATTTAAAGTTCTTGGAGAACATACTTGTTAAGCATTAAATAGTTAATATAAAGCATGGAATGATTGTAGTGACTATTCATAGAATTAAGTTTTTATAGATAAATTTGAAAAGCCTAAATAATGAGGAAATTTAAAAAATCATCTGTTCATTGACATGTAAAATGAATATCAGAAGACCTGTGTATTCTCTCTTGATCACTCACTCTACATTTTCCGGACAAGGGAGAGTGGGTGAGGATATTCTGGATGGGTCAGTTGTTAAACATTGAGTGTTTAGTTTCTCTTTTGAAAGAAGTCTTGGGTGCTGTTTATGTCTGGGTGATGTGAGTACTTGAAATTTACTCCCCAGCAGCAGGATAAAGGCTCACAACTACTCAGTGATTCTGTGTTTTATTCAGTGTTTTAAGAGATGAGATAGAACACACCATTTCCTGGCCTACCTTTTGTGCTTTTGGCATATCAGTGTGGCGCTGAGCACGTACAGAGCGTGCAGATTTAGGTGGCTTTATTGGAGCACAATACATCTCCAACCTCCTCAGGTCACAACTCTGGAAGCAGCATTCATCCACTATTCCCTTGTGATGTAAGCGTCTACTGCTGGATCCATACCCTGTAGGCTTACCTATTCAAAACACAAATGGAAAGTTTTTATGTTAGAAAGAAATTACAAAGATCTCAGCACCAATCATATTAAATTGCATTATTTTAACAGAACCACCATTGACATTTGTAGGGGCTGCTTGTTTGCATCTGTTCTAAAACGCTTTGTTAAGATAAAACTTCCAAATATACTCCTCAAAAAATGTCCAGCTTTGATTGTTGTGTATGGGTCATTGCTATTTAAGCATTTGAGCAAAAATTGTATCTTTTTAGTAAAGTATCATTAAAAGGTGTTCTTGAACTGTCTTGGAATTGAACATAGAGAGAGGGAGACAGTTTAAACCTGGCATTTCGAAACAAATGGATCTGAAGGATATTTGTCCTTTAGCTTTTGGACAAAAACTGATTCTTGAGCTGATTGATGTAGCTGATGTTGAAAAATCATAGACCGTGCGGGTGTTTTCTAATGAAAATACACTGGAATTTTCTACACTGATCCACTATGTGAAGTCCGAGTGAGTTCCAAAAGGAAAATAATTAGTGTATACCACAAGGTGTAAGACTTGCAAGCTTAAAACCTAGTGGAAAGCAGGAAACAGGGTAATAAAGTAACCAATAATATCCAGTAAAAATAGGAAGGTGGATAATGGAACAGATAAAAGCAGAAAAAATTATTTTCTATAGTTTTGCACAAAATAGGAAATGGGACTGACATAACATGGTCTTTCCTGTGTTTTGTGTTGCACTGTGCATCTGTAGAAACTACTTGCCTGGCAAATGTTTTGCATTTTTCCCCCAGCTCCAGTAAAGGGTGATATTTTCATTCGTAGGTCTCTTATACTCCTCTCTTTTTATTGAAGTGATTTATGGTTTCTTTAGTAACAGTTGATTTCTATGCTATACTGTGCAAAAAATTATAACCCGAGCTTGTTTGTGTGCAACCCAATTGGCTGTGCAGTTGCCCTGTTATGACTAACTAGAAATGAAAGAACAGNAAGAGCTCTTTTTCCTTTGCTCATTTTGAAAACTTTTTTTTCAAACTTCTATTTACTAGTTTTCCAAGTTTTCATTTAATCTTAATTCCCTTAGTGATAAAGGAACTGAACTTTTGTTAGCATTTTTCAGCAGAGAAATAAATGAATGAAAGAGAAGCTAGATGGAACCATATACACTCGAAGACAGAACTTGAATTCCCCTTCTTGCTCCTGTTTCACAGTTTAAAACTCTAAACATAAACTTGGTGTAAATTTACTTTCCAGCAGAAGTACTGCGAGTTTCTCCATGTTCCTTACCCCTACCTTACTAGCTGATGTATTTTCTCATTAAATGAGATTTTAATTTGAAAACAACATTAACAATCATTCTCACAGTTTTAGGTTTGAAACAAAACAAAACAAAATTGCAAACAGCCTTGGTCTGCAATGTGCTTTTGTTTCACATCTGTTAATTTTGTTAAAAATCCGGTGATATCTTTCTTGTGTTTAGAGATGCTACCATTTGATTAAGCTGTGCCTTCTTTAATAATCTCTGCTTATTCACAGAACTAACTGCAACTGAAGTAGAATTTTAAAATAGATTTGTACTATGCAGTTATCATTTCCTATTTTTTATCAGTTCTGGTGAGATGAATAACTATCTCTCTTTTTTTAACAGTAAGAATTCTATGGAAAGCTTTGAAGAGAGTATTCAAATAGCAAGCAAGTAAACAAAACAGGCTTTGGATGAGCATAATCAATTGATCTGTAAGTGAATGAACAAATCCTGCAGGTTGGGGGGATTATTTGATCAAATATTTTTGTTTTCTTTATTCTTTATACAACTATTATTATTATTTCTCATGTATTTTCAAAGGAAGTTCATTACAAAAGTAAATTGTTTCAAGACTAATAGGAATAATTGCTGGATTGTCATCCTTCAGGAAACTACCTGTTTGTTTAAATGTACAAGTTTTTTAATCAAGTTTCATTTTTACAGTATTTTACTGAGGCCTTATTTTGAATAATGTTCATTATTATAAAAAAAGTAATACTAAATTTCACTAGTTTAATTAAGATAGTCAGAAGCAAATAAAGAGAATTTTGGGTACTAATTGAAATCCTGAAGTTTTGAGGAGACTGAAAATAGCTTAATGAAGATCAGTTTCACCACAAAAAAGGCAGACTTGCAAGAATGCAAAAAGTTTTCTTTTGGCTTTTTGAGATTAAAATGTTTTTCTTTGGAAATACCAAAATATTTAATTCCAGAAGTTAAAATGTGAAACTTCAGACTTTCAGTGTAGTAAGGAGATATAAAGACATCATTAATGTGGATAATATAAATATTATTAATTGAAAGGTATATGAGTTGAAGTAAATTAGAGAAACTGATTAAAGGAAAAACAATCTTTATCACCTGTGGTCTTAGTGTTACAATGAGATCTAAAATTCTTCCGTTCCCTTGACTAAATAGTCCAAAAATGATATCTTAAATTCTTAATTTTTATTTCATGCCCTTTCTATACTTCTAGTCAGTTGTTCCTTTACTATGCAATTTGAATGGTCTGGGCAATATCTTCCAGAACACAGAAGGACTAAACATAGAATATATGGATAGATCCTATTCTGTTTAAAAGAATAGTTTACCTTTGCAGACCAAATTCGGAGGAACAGAAATGGTAATTTAGTAAGTAACGACTTACTAAATCTTAGACAGCTATGTTGGTTTTGCTTAAAATCTTCTTCACATATGATCATTGCAGCAACATAAGATGGGTGTTGAAAGAAGTATTTGATTAAACTGAAGCATATTCTTATTGAACAATCGTTGTTTGGTTGTCACCAAGAAGACAACTTTTCTTCTATCCCAGATCTGAGCATTTAATACCAGAACTTCACTGCGTATGCCTCTTCACTGCATATATCCTTTACTCCTGCTTAGATATACTAATTTGACACTCAATAAAGCAATCTGAATGTTTCAGAGGCCTCTCAAATGATGAACAGTGTTTTCATCACAGACTTTGCTCCTGACCCAGACAGGTTAGGTGACTTCTGTGGACCTCTACTCAAAAAATAGAAGTACTTCAGGGAGCAGGAGAGAGACTTCTTTTTAAGTAGGGTACACAAGCTCCTGTGAGAATTTGACATCCTTTAGATAGATGTCTGAGAAAGATATTTGACTGCTGGGCACCACTAGAAATTGCATATCACTGTAGTTCACAACTTACTCAAGGCCCACAGTGCTGAAATTCAGCTGGAAAGACACTTGGATTTATCCGATCTGTGCACTAGGGGCTTTAGGATGGGTAGGATGTAGCTAGGATTGTGCTCTGACACAGACCTCATTTCTCCCTGCAAGCTATTGTGCATGTTTGTTGCATTCATCGGCTGGTCAGCTGAAGGTAATNTGGGAAGGTATGGACTATATTATTATAAATTGTTGAATATTGTTTTCAGCTGAATATTGTTTTTAGCCAAATATTGAACAGATTTTTTTAAAATGGGAGACACATTCCAAATAAAAGTTGCCTTTGTTCCATTAATTACCTTTCCAACTTTTATAGTGCACAGTAAGTTGTTTTTTTGGTGGTTTTTTTGTTTGTTTCAGCTGGAAAAATCCCTCATCTACACAGGCTTGGGCTGCATCTTACTTACAATGAAGAATCCCACTCTATGAGCATCCTCATTCAAAAAATCAGAGAAAGAATAAGTGGATTTCATGGGTTTTGCATTGGGTAAAGGAATAGAAGGAAGAAGCAAAGGAATGGAGATGACATACATGAAAAAGGTGTAACTAGCAGAACAAAATCAAGGGATTTGTACTTTGGCAGGGGAAAAAATCAGAGCTTTATGAAGCACAGGAAGACTGAAGTTTATACTTGAAAAGCAAGTAGTAATTTAAAATCCTTAAATAAAAGAAGGCTTAAATGTCTCTTGTATCAAATGTTGTTGAAAAATGTCAGTGAAAGAGGTAAAAAGTGTGTCTAGAGAGAGAAATTCAAAAAGAATAAAACTCATGCTGTAGCTTTCTGTACTGCTCCACCTCAGAACAGAATGGTTAGTGTGTTGATCTTATGCTCAATATTTCAGTAGTGTTTTGGAGCCAGAGTTGCTGGTCACTGGCATATTCTCTAGGATACAGAAATACAAGCTTCAAAATGATATAAAGGAAGACCCTAGATGCCCATGCTTCCCCAGAAAAGCAGTAGAAATGTCCCATCTGGATGAGAGACCTAAGGTTGTGAGAAGCTCGTGAAATTCCTTGACTCACTGGAGTCCCTAGGTAGCAATAGGTTTAGCAGACTTCAGGTTTAGCTGATAAGTTGTCTTGACTTTTGGGATTACAGACAGTGTAGATATGGAAATAAAAAGAGCAAAATGTGAAATTAAAGATAGAAGGAAATGTTTTAATATTAACTAATGCTCTTGTTCTAGATGCTGTAACAGAGAACATGCAGTAGTTGATTTGTTACCAAGCTGTGTTAAAAAGCTAAATGCTGAACAAGAACAGCAAGAATTGTGTGTGACACTAAGTTGTATTTTCAGAAAAGGCTTATTCAGCCGTGTTGTCTGAAGTCTCTCACTTATTGGTTGATTGATTAATAAAACAAGAATGGGATGTGCTTAAAGTGGCATGGAATTGAGTTCAGCATGTTAAATCACAGTTAAATTTACTGACTGATTCAGCTCTAAGAGCTAGAAATGAGTTATGTGTTTTAAAAAAATATTTGAAACTGGGATGTACCAGCAATGATAACAATACATAGATGAAGTTCTGAAGGAAAGGCAATTTTCAGAAAAGCAAGGATTTGAAGAGTATGAAGTCAATAAAACTATCTCCCTTGCACAGTAGGAATACAGTTTTTTATATGGATTCTGTAGTCAAGTAATTTCAATAAGATCCGTAAGAATTTAAACACAGGTGACATATTGATACTTCTGTAATTTGAACTGGAATGCAAATGATGTGACAATCATAAACTCTTTAAAAGAATCAAAGAAAACATATGTCTGAAATACCAATGTCTAGACCAAAACTAACCAAAAATTAACAGCTTCTCCATGGCCTGTTAATGGTGGAAACAACTGATTTTCCCTGCCCTATTTTGCTTTTAAACCTAAGACATGTTAAAGTGATTATGTGTATAGCATATTGGGTGCCCAGAGCTGTTCCACCTTAAACAACAAAATACCTCCCTCTTCTGTAAACCACACTGGGATCTGGAATCCATCCTGTGTAGCATGTAAGTTCGGATCAAGGGCTTGATCTTATTGGAGGGCAGAGGGCATAATTAATGGTGTAGTATCAGGCATCCAGGAAATGCTGGCATTGTTGTTTTTGGTTTTATTTGCGAGATAATTGCACTATGTGTACAATCAATGGGAGATCTGATTTAATTCCATTGTCAGCCTGATGGTATTCAAACCTTTATCCATCATGTCTTGACAGCATGACCAAAACAGTAGACTTACCAGCTTTTTTCTTGAAAGGACTGGGAAGGCATTTTCTGCTTCTCCCATTTCACTGGGTCTCTTTGTAGCAAGAATATATGATATATGGAATAGGAGGACAAAGCAAATAAAAGGAGTGAAAACATGACTTAGTAGAGAGATCTCATGCCGAGAAGGCAAATCCTGGAGGGGTTGGAGTCTGGTCCAAAGACAGTGCATTTTAGCTGAAATGCTTGTAGTATTAAAGGTTAAGCCTAAGCACTTCCCAAACAAACAAAACCAACCCAGTGGTAATCTGGAAATCCTGCTTTAATCTTTGTTTTATCTCAGTTTGACTAACACTTCTCTTCCTGTTCTGTTCAATTTCTTCTCAAAGTTTTGGTTGTCAAAACAGAAAAATGACAAATGACTTCTTTTGAGAAAACCATCAGAAAATCTGTGTACCACTGAAGCACAGTTTAACATGTGCAAACTGTTACGAATGTTAATAGCTCTGTCACCCTCTCAGTTGGTAAAACATACTTCTCAGAGGTAGCCTTTTCGCAGAGGCAGAAGATTGGCTTAGAATCACAACAAATCAACATTATCTAAACGGTATATACAAGAGATAAAATAAGTAAAATAAGTAAAAATGCAAGGTTGTAAGCCAAAATTGAGGCTTTAGTAATGAGTGAAAGAAAGGTATTTCTAAGCAAGTGTAAAACAGTATGAAACTACAAGATTTTTTCAGCCACACATAGCTGAATGAAGTCGTCCAAGTGAAAAAAACAAATAAATCAGTTCTCCATACACAGTGTCAGCCTTGGACTAAAAAAATAAGATTTTTTGCCATGACATTTTTAATGGCTACTGTTAGTAGTCCTAGCTTTTATCGAGCTTCCAGAAGTCCTACTTGCCTTAGAGTATTTCTAGCTTGAATTTTTTCTTTAGCTGTGGTCCAAAACCAGTTCCAAGGTAGGGCCCTAAATAAGGTAATTTCGCAGTAAGTCAATACACAGGCTTGGTTAATCTGCAGCAACTCTTTATTCAGAGGGTTCTATATATTAAATTACCTGTATCTGAGGAGGTATACAACTGAGTAAAGAAGCTGGCCAAGCCAGTTTTTGCTTTTTTCTGAACTAACAGTAGTGTCTTAGACTTTCCCTTTATCTCTGTGGAGTGTTCTTATTTTGATTATGTTTGCATTGCTTATCATACAGTCATATTTACTAACAAGTATACGTTGTTCATGCAGTATTGAAAACCCGTGATAATGTATACGATACATATAATTAAAAACTGTGATTAAGTTTACCACTTGGTGGTTTTTTAAAATGTTCTTTGGTCATGTTGCCACACTCAGAAGTTGTTAACCTGTCTGTGTGGACACCATCAGAAACTAAAGATTTAAAAATGCATTTATTATTGTTGCATGATTATTTTAAATCTGAAACCTCTGTAAATTACTCAGGTATTATGATAAGACAGTGTGGATTTAAATTTATTGACTGTGGATATTTAAGTATAGGTAATTTTGTGTAAAGGATATTACTTTAGTGACTGTCAATTTTGAGATTGTGCAGTTAGGGTCCAGAATGGCTACTATGCCAGTAGGATGAAAATACAAGTCAGAGTTAAGATAAAATGGGAAAACCAGTCCAGGATGCTGTTTTGCACTGCAGCCAAAATCAGTATCTAAGGAAAAAATGCTAGAGCAAAGTAATACGTAGTGAAACTTTCCTGCTCGTCACTGATTTACAATTTAGGGACTTCCAGAGGCCCTTTTTATGTCGGTTTGCATTTATGGTGTTAGGGTTGTCCTCAGGCCTCCCAGGACTATGAGTGAACTGTCAGAGTGAACTGTTGCCCACAACAAAAGAACACTCAATTGTGGAGCACTTAAGCAAAATGGAAATACTCAACTTCTTGGGACCCTATGGGATAGATGTGAGGATGGTGAGAGAGATTTGCAATGGTGCTGTGAGTCTGCTCTCTATCATATTAGAAAGGTTATGGCAACTGTGGTAGTTAGTGGCTGAAAAAGGGCAGATGTTGCACCTGAGTGGGCCAAGAACTTTGGGGATACGTTGCCCTCTGTACCTGGAAATTTATACAAAAAACCCCAACATTCCTGGAAGCTGTTTCCAAGCACATGAAGAACAAGATGGCAACTGAGAAAGAGCATAGATTTCTTAAGGCATAAACATGCCTGATTGACTTAATTGTCATGCTAAGAACCTTGTGTTCTTAGCATCTTACATTCTACAGCTCATTTAGGAAAAGATGGAGCAGCATGGGTGCTGGAAAAGATTTCATCAGTATTTCACATATGGTGGCACTCCACTATCAACTGCCCATTTTTCCTGATCTGTCTTTTCTGCTTTTTAATCAGTGGTGTGCACATATGAAGAACTCTCTCATTCTCTGACAATTTAGTGCTTTTAAGAATGTTGGGACCTACCTAATTTACAAGAACAACGGAAATCCAAGAGCACCCTGGTCTTTCCTGACTACATGCTTGTCCTTTCTTCCAAAGAACTCAAAACAGTTCTCTGAAGGTTAACATCACAAAACCGTCTTCCCTCTCTGGAAAGATACCATATTTCTTATAAAATATTTATTCAGGTACCAACAGATTCTATTCTTCAGAACAATGTAAGTGATAGAGAGACGAGGCATGGTAGTTTATAATTTTTTAAACGTCCCCTGGATATCTTTAGAAGAGTCAGTATGCATTAGCTACCACCCAGTTCTCATACAGCAAGGAGTTTTTCAGTGAATGGCTGTACACCAGAATTCAGACAACTTTATCTCTGTGTGTGAATACATTTTGTTCCTGATCATTCACTACTACTAACGTTATGTCTAGATTCCATAATTCCTTCTGCTGACCCTTCTCTTTATCAAGGCTTCCGAGCCACTAGTTATGTGCTGGTCTGGTGTATTCTGAGAACTGAAATGTATTTGCCAGAAAAGAGAAAGGAAGAATGGAAAATACTGCAAAATCTATGTGGATGAGGAATTTTCAACGCATTTTTTATTAACCATAATCCTTTATTAGACCTCACAGAGGTGTAAACTATACATACAAATACATTAGAAAGATACCCTCTTAACAGTAATGCTTCACATTTTGGACCTGATACCGAGAGGGCTGCAAACATTTCAGTACATTCTACAAACCAAAGGGTGCATTAGCCTTTATGTATACAGAGTGACAAAGCCCTTTACTGAAATCAAAGTAGATAAAAGTGAAAATCAGTCAGCTACCTCTTCCAACCTTTGCCTACCATAAATGCATATAGAAGCCTTTAAAGCATGAATACACTATTATTTATGGAGCAAAGTTTACTGTTCTAGACAGCTCGTAGAGACAGGGGAAGAGAATGGTCAAGATGGCATTACATGAACTGCAAACTAGCAAAAATTCTTGCTTTTTTTTCATTTGTACATATTGAGAGCTCCGTTTTTTGATTTATTTGTTGTTACTAGAAAAGCTTGTAAGTGCTAAATGGGGAGAATAGCGCAACAAAGACATTGTTGAGGTATTTGGGGGATTCTGCAACACAATGATGTTACATACACAGTATGAAATATTAATTGTCATCAAGTAGTGACATTGTATTATGAGTAAGCACAAGAAAATAAAAAAGAAAGAATAAATCCAGTTAGAACTTTAATAGAGAGCTTAAATGTTTTTTAGTAAATGAACATTTAACACTTATCACTGTTTGGTTATAATGACTTGAAATGTTAATAGTAGCATTATTCAGTAGTGAAATCAGAAATTCATGTATCCACATTCATGCTTGCATCATGGAAACCACCCCAGTTTTAGGAAGGATACCAGTTGAAGTCCAAGAGTGAAGAAAGGGAGGACAGTTAAGGTTCCTGTTGGAAAGGGTGTCCTTCTGAAAACCAAGTGCTATTGATCTCTTCTTGTGTAGGGTTTGATTATCAGCAGCAGGTGGTGCTGCTCCTTCTTCTTTAACTTTTGTTTCCTAAAATCCTGAGGCTTGGTAAAAATGTTCAATATTCAGTCCAAAGACTCCAAGGATTAAGAAACCGTGAATCAGAACCATCACGTTCTGGTAAAAGCAACATGAAGTATCAGACTACAGGCAGATCTGTTCAGAACTTTATGAAGTACTAGTATGCTTTCAGTGGTGCATTTTATGACTCATGTTTGATGACTCTTAGTTTAATCAGGCAACTATTTCCATTATACACTTTTACCAACCGTTTTTTCATCTCCCACAGGATTTCTATAGAATTCAGTTGAACTGATTTCTTAGAAATGGTAATAAATGAAAAAGTAAGATTTACATACTGTATCATGCAGTGTAATTTGCATGTGCTTGATTACATTCAAACTTGTTTCCATGTGAAAATAATGAATAGTATTATAATTATTATGCAGTACTTACATAATTCTGATTTAAACTCCTAATCTAAAAAGTATAAAATTTGAGATGGAATTCATCCCTGTGCACAAAATAAGGACATTGTACCTCTTTCACTGGTAGCACTTTAGTCTATTGAGCTTGGATCCTTTGATCATTTGTAATGTCGGCTTTTTCATCCCATAAACCAGGTTAAAACTGGTAACCAGGAGTAGTGAAACACTAATTTGGTTTTGAAATAATACAGTATTTTTATGAGAAAATGTGAATGTAAGTAAATAAGTTGTAAATGCAGTTATCTGTTTAAATCTTTATCAAGAGTACATGAAGCATGATCTTACTTATGAAGAGAGTATCCATTTTGTTCTGCAGGTATTTTGTTGTTGCTTTAGAGGAATGAGATGATACTAACGAATGTAAAATAAGATAAGACAGAATTTATTTGATTTATTTTAAAAATGGTTCATACCGTTAAAATGTGGAAAAAATATTTCTCCCAAGTGTATGTGTGCTGTTTCTTAAGAACGCCAATCAAAGGTGAACATGAAAATATTTTAGGTGGGTGTATGTATCTTAAGTATTTGTGGGAAATAATGTTTAGCAGCAGAAGTATCATGTTGATGCTTTTCATGACTTGTGAGCTAAGCTGTCAAAATAAAAAGCTACTGAAGAATACAGAGAAATTAAAAATAGTATAAATAGTTTGAGACACAGGAATTTACAGTGCTAGGTCTTTTTTCTATTACTGAAATAGTTAAGGGTAATAATGAAAAGCATGAATTATTCTTAAAGAAAAATCCAATTGACCAATAATAGAGGTGATATTATTAAATAACAAATTTTCATTCTTCTCTGTTTATATTACCTACTGTTCTTACTTGGAAGGGATGCTTACAGGTGAAAAATGTTTATAAACAGAAGTTATCTGGAGAAGAATGAAATAAAAGAAATTTTTTCATAGTAAGGCCCTTGGATAACGTTACTATTTTACATTTGTACTTAACCAGATAGATAGATTTGCCTGATGAGAGCAAAGAAGTGTCTTATGATATAAAAATCAGGCGATTTCTTTCGGTGTGAAAAACAAAGATGGAATCTAGCTTATGACACCATTTTATACAATATTCTTCTAAAAAAGGGAAGATATTAGATTTTGATTCCAATTGGAATGTTGAATACAATCCATGAGAAATACTGTGCAGAAAGAAAGAAGTTCAAATTGCACTTTAGAGGAAAAGAAAGAAAAGCATAATATATACGTGCACACACACATGCACATACACATACATACAGTATAACATATATGCACATATACATGCATATGTTTCTATATATGTATATATATGTATATGCCCATACAGACACCCTTTATGCAACTAGTATACAATTTCCTAATGTAAGCATCAGGGAGGTCCTTCTAATTTTGGTCACTGCTAGACTGGTATCTCTGTACTATAATATTGGTAATCAAGTTTCAGATATCCCATGACACCCTTCACGTAAAAAATTCAGAGAAGATTTATATAGATTGGATACTGTATGTCTGGACAGTTATAGTCCAGTAGAATTATTCCAATGCTGTGAGCAGCCAACTGTAGAGTGTAGGGTTAGAATGAGTAAAACCTTTGTGTTAATAACTTTTTTTTCCTTCTTTCAAGACAACTTTAATCAATTTGCGTTACTTAATAGTACTTCCACACATGAATTGGATAATTAATTATCTCATCAAGACAAATTCTTTATTTTCTGTGGATTGTTCCCAAGAGGAAAAAAATTTATCACTTGAAAGCCTCATCTCCTCCTCCTTACCCCTTCCCCTCCCAAATCAAAACAAAGTGAATCAAAACAAAGTGAATCAAAACACCCCTGCCCCCAAACAAACAGACAAACAATAAAATTATGTTGCAATAGTTTCTTTAACTAGGTTTCTGGTAGGAGGGGGAGGGAGGAATGAATGTTGAAGTAGAAGTTTGAATAGAAGTTTGGCATTTGGAAGACTTGCTTGCGCTCATCAGCATCCTTACAAGAGGGACCAGTATAGGTTGAACCCCCAAATAAATTATTACTATTCTTTTTCAGACTAAAAATAAAACATTTTAAATATATTGATTATACCTTCATCAAAACATAAGTATTCTATCTAGTCTGTAGGTTCCAAGAATCTCTATTTGGGCTTAATTTACCAACATTTAAAAACAAAACATTGAAATGTGAAATTTTGCACATTAGGATGTTCATAGTGACCACATAAAATTAAAAGAAAAAACACAACAAAAACCAAAAAAACAAAACCCAAAAAAATTAATTCACAGACTGTTAGCCATATATTTCAACTTTTTTTCACAACTTGCAACTGGTGAAAAATAAAAATATCATCAGTTTCATGGTAGGAATATTTATTTTTCCATTCCTTATTAATATTAGATGTGTTGGTTTGTGCTATTTTTAAAAAAAGAATCTGGACTTTTGGGGGGCGTGCCAGGTGACAGGTAAAAAAAAATGTGCTCAAAGAAAATCTTGAGCATATCATGCCACTGAGTTTAAGTCAAACTCTACACTGATTTGCATCTAGAGTGTGTCTTAAAAATCTTTGGCGTGATACAGGACTTGCATTGATCTGAACAGGCTTTCAGTTGTATCCACTGTGCCCCAGCTTTAAAAGCTTTCCATCATCTGTATTTCTGACTCGGATGAAATATTCAGAATTGCATTTCAGATCTATGAATTTTTGTGGCATTTTGACTCTGATTCCTGACCCATCTCTGTTGGTTTAAGATTTCTTTGCTGAGTGACAAAAAGTTGAAAATTTATGGCTAGTTATATTTCTATTTTAATAACCATACCTATATAATTGTAATTTTCATACATTAAAAAAATATTTATGCTTTCTTTTATATTTTAGTCAAGTACTTTCTTAAACAAAACAATAGCACCACTTTGGCATTGTTGGCCAAATCAGTAATAGGTAGCACAAATATGTGTACACTTTTCTGAACTTATTATGTACTTGCTTGTTAAAATGGAGAGCCGAGAAGAGACAGTGCTTGGCCTAGAGTCTTCATTAATCAGGTTTAATTATTGATACTGAGACAACAATCAGCTCATGAGGCAACTCACATAGCTACCAGTTGTGTGTGGAATTCACTTCAGTGAAGAAAGCCTACCAATAATTTGCCATTTAATCTTAGAAAAAGAATTGAAACTGATCTGTTTTGAGTAAAAGGTGCTTCATTTAATGTATGTACAGTGACTGAAAGAACTATTCTATTCTGAAATGTTCTTTACTCTCTTCATACAAGTTTTTCACACAAATGTGTGCATAAGTTTTTAAGTACTTTTTGAATCGAATGTAGAATTTATTAATTTTCATTTAAACTCTTAATGATTAATTATGTTTAGTGTGGAGATGAGGCTCAAATTTTACTGCCTTCATGAGGGAGATTATTAACTTCAGTAGGTTTTGATCTGCAGCCATTTTTGTACTAACTGAAAAAAATGAGGCTTAATTCACTTTTTTTTGCTTTTTCAGTTCAGTGACATTCTGAGTAATAAGTGGAGTTTTATGTCTGTTCTTAAATATTAAGATCCGTGACTTCAGTCATGTGATTGGCATGATATGGAAGGATGGGGAGTGGGATTTTCTTTACCACTTAAGTGATTTATAAGAATCAATGGCATCCATTAGGAGCCCTGTTCCTAAATATCTGGAGTGCTTTTGAAAATCCAGCTAAGCCCTTCAATTTCTCTAATTAGAAGTTTTTCAAGTCAGATTACTTTGTACTTCTGGGAGGGAGATGTTTTGGCTCATGCTTCTACTTTTTAAAGTAGCAGATTTATTGAGTTTATTGAATGCAGCCCTTTTTCACACTGCCTGGCATATTGTGTGCTCCATGTGACTGGAGATTGCTTATACAAGTACACATTTCCCATCCATGCATATCTCACTTCTGTGGTGGTCAAGCTGTTCTCCATTTTGTGATACCATAAATTTGCTAATAATTATTCATTGTAGTTTGTTTCAAGGATTGTTCTAATTTGTTAAGACAGTTGTCAAGGTCTGATGTTAGATACTGCTGTGGAATTTTCTAATTATCATCTCTCAACAGGAGAAATATGGTAGCATGAATGTGAGCATATGAATCCCAAGATAAGACCAAAATTTGAATTTATTTATAAGAATAATATATCACAATGATGTATGATTATGGTAACTGCATCAGTAAAATATCCACAAAGCAACTGGCTACCACAGAGATCTGCAAGTTGCTTTTTGCACTCAGATCTTTCCTGCCTTTTCCCCTCAGAACTTCAGAGGAGGAAGAGAAGAAAGAGGAGAGGAGAGGAGAGGAGAGCAGAGGAGAGGAGATATCAGAATTGCTATCTCTGCTTATTGAATTGGTGGTGAATAATTTAGGTTAGTTTCCTCATACGTTTCTCTGCCCTTTCTTCCTTTCTCAGACAGAGACAGCTGTGACATTCTTCTTATACATTTACTGTATTACTTTTACATTGGAATGGCAGCCTGTTGTGTGTATGGAGACTCATCTCACAGAATGTGGAGGGTTTAAAGAATTGCACAGAAACCTATTGCACTGTCCATGGAAAAAATATATACCTCAAATCTTCTATGAGAATAATAATGGAACTGTTATAATTTATTAGACCATAAGACCTTCTGATCCTATCTGCTTCACAAGAAGTTATTGAGGAGCTGTGCAATATGCTACCTGCAGAGATTTTTCTCTTGTGTTCTGATTAATAGTTTGGTCATCTTCTCCCATGGATGTAGTAGAAAGTAAGGCTTATTTTGAGCCTTTAAAAAAGGCCTATTTCCTTTACAGATCAAATGTAACATCTCCCCAGTTGCTCCCTTCATATAGGATTCTTCCTGCTTTCTTTGGGGCTGACCAGGGTATACTTCATCCATTATCTGAGCTTGCCTCCTGCAGAGTGAGGGGGGCAAGTCAAGTGGAAGCCTTCTGCAGTTCTGGGCAGGATGGAGCAGTGCATTCTCCCCTGTCTTCCCTTTGCAGAGGAGTTTATTGCTGACCTTGGGACTCTGTTGGCTTTACCCACCTTTACTGCATGGCCAATCTAGCACTGAGTTGATGTACAGAAATGGAGCATTAGACACAGTGATATTCAAGGTAGAACCAATGCTGTACCCTACCAAGGTTACACAGCAGAGATTATCTGGAAACATAATCAATTATATCAATATCTTGTGTCCCACAAGAGTGCATGCCAAGCAATTGAAAAGAGCAGTTTGAAGGACATGGTTCAGCTCTTCTTGAGGACTCTCTACACTGTAATTTGGTGATTAGCTTAGCTTTTCTGATTTAGAGAGAGATGCAGCAGCCTAATTAACAGCCAATTTAGTCACATCTGATTGTGGGAAGAATTAAAATGGCAGAGAACTTGAGCAACCCTCCTTCATGTTCGATCAGAACACTGATATTTCAGAAAGGTTTAGGCCCTGATGGGCTGCCCTTTGAAGTCATATGAAGGCTGATTTTCCAGTTCTCTTCTTGGGGCCGAGGCATCTATGAATTCGTGTTGCACATTACTGTAAGTGAAAACACCAACACTCAAATATCTAGAAGGAAACAAGTATCTGAATTTTCTTTGAAGATGGAAAAGTTATTTCCATGTTGGAATCTGAAGTTATTTTAGTTCATTTAAAGTGAGCATTTTAAGAACTATTTTGTTATTTAATCTTTGGCTTGATCTTTTCATATTTGCTCTTACCTATTACCATTTTGGCCAGACCCTTTCATGTAACAAACTATAAAATAGCACCGTTGTACTATAAAACAGAGATTTTTACATACTGTTTGATATATGTGTATTACTGATATGCTAAATTTTACATACTGCATTATATGGAGGAAGAAAGAAGTTACCTATACTGTTGCAAAATAATTACCTGGAAGAATCATTAATGGTTTGAGAGCCTACGTATGCTTTAACTGCTTTTAAAAATCTTTTGTCTCACAAAATGCAATAAACTGCATCTTTGCAAGAGAAGGAAAAATAAAACTGTCTTAAATGCATTTATAACCCATATTCTGTCAAAATGCCACAGATGGAATTAATGGATGTTTAAAACTATATGTTACCTTACTGCTGCTGTTACTGGGAATGTCAAACTGTGCAAATATGAAGGGGTAGACAAACAATGTTATCAGACACTGTAAAACAAACAGCCTGTTGCTTATATAGAAGTGCAAATAAAAAGAAACACCACTTAGACAAGGCTGATGAATGACTCCAGCAGCCAGTGTTCATAGGTTAATTTAGTGCAATTGGATCCGTCAAATGCCCATAAATTTGTAGGCTTTTGAGGGGCACAGGACTTAAAGAGATTTTGTGCAGGACATTTAAAACAGGTTAACAAACAATAGTATATCAACCACAGAATTTTTTTAGCTCTGGGCTGTTTATAATGTTCTGTTCTCTAAAGACTTATATTGGAATGTTTAGTTGCATTGTTCATTGGGAGAATGCCCATTGGTTGAGATTGCATCAAGCTTATTTTTTTTAAGTCTTCCAATGTTTAACAAATAATTTATTTACAGCAAAGTATCCTGCAGATGGCACATTCATTCTTCATTCTTGTGGATATCATGTTCTTACATTCTGTAGTTTCTGTTTCCTGTGTTCCCTCTACTTGTATTCTTCAAATGCACTTCCTGAAAGAGTAGAAAAAAAAGAATTAGTTACTCCACGTAATATTTAATGGCTGCATGACCACAAAACTCATAATAGTGGGAAAACATTTATTTGTTAGAGCCCTTCTGCCAGTTCACAGAGAACTTAACTATACAAAACTTCTGTACACTGACCTCCCTGTTCTCCTAGGTAAAACCCTTTGATTGCTGTTGTTGTTGACCTTAGCAGAGGAAACATCTGCATACTGGAACCTGAATGATCTTAGACACACAGTTGGTACCAAAGATTTTCTTTGTTTCTTACAGAAAAAGAACGTTTGCAAAAGCAGGATGTATAAGGGGCCAGTGAACTTCAGTGTTGTATTGTGAGGAATGTGTATGCAGCTCACCATTACATTATCTGTTACTTAAGACCTAAAGTAAAGGAAATATAGTCTTTAAAATTTAAAAAGTAATGAACTTTTTCCTTCCCTCTCTGATGGACAGAAAAAATAGAAGGTGATCTGTTGCATTACAGTAGTTTTGTGGGTTGGGTTTTTAAAGTTACTTCCTATATAAAATACTATTCTATATTTAACTTTTTCATTTGCTTCCAGTATCTATTAAATGTACAATAAATCAGAAACTGCCAAAGGATCATAAAGCTTGAGGCCACATAGAGCTTATTAATTTTCACTGGTTTTGAATTGGCTACTGGTGGATATGAGTAGAACTATTATTTTTAGAATATAAAAAAAATCCTAGCAGTGCTAGTAGCTATTGAATTAATTACACCCCCACCAAGTAAGAACATTGAGCCAAACTACAATTTATCATCACTGACAAGCCAAATTTGTTAATAGCACAGTATTCCTAATGAAGAAAGGAATCAGCCATTCTAGATTTTTTTAGTCTGAAA
Source organism: Florisuga fusca (assembly GCA_038090715.1). Lineage (NCBI taxonomy): Eukaryota > Metazoa > Chordata > Aves > Apodiformes > Trochilidae > Florisuga > Florisuga fusca. Next base: position 2,292,111 of record JAAWXA010000003.1, read on the forward strand.
TGCAATACTCAATGAGGAAGAAGAGATGAATTATCTAGTCACTATTCCCATGATCACTTCAGTAGGGTACTGGCTTGTCTGATCAAATTTTGTTAGTGCCCGTATAGCATAGCTTCCTTAGCACGGACCCAATACAGACAAAAAAATGTCAGCAGAATTCTCCTAGTCCATGAATTAAAACAATGTTTGCTGTTTTGGTGCCTGTTTCTCATCCAGCTTTTCCAAAACTAGCTTTTCTGTCTTTGGTTTTCCCCAAGTTGTTCCTTAGTTTTCACTTCACTATTCTGGATGAGTTTTCGAGTTTTCAGATTTTACTGATTTTCACTATAATCACCATTGCAACATTTCACAGAAGTCTGCCACTGTTCAGGGTCCTGCCTCGTGATATATCATATATGCTACATTTTATTTGCAGAAAGTCATTCATTCTTAAAGGTAACACATTCGTGATCTATAAAATAGACAGTGAGACACTCAAACATTTTACATTGCATTTTGGTGTACTTAGATTGAAAATTAACTCTTGTGGGAAACTTTCATTTGTTTCCCAAATGAAAATATAAGTTCTCTACACTACTGTTGTCTGACTCTAAACGGGCCATACTATACAAATATTGCAAATACTAAGATTCATCAGGGTTTCAGTTGAAGCTTTTAATAGTGACGCATCGATGGAAAAAATACGTTGGCTTTGAAACTGAGGGAAGACAGCAAGTTACTTTTAGAACAGTTTGTCCTCTGGAACCAGTGTTTTGTTGAATAACTACAAAGAAGTGACACTGGTGGAGGCAGCAGTAATATGCATGTCAGAAAATTATAACATATAACACATATTTTCAGCTATGCAGTGTTGAAATCATTGGGAAAAAAAAGAAGTGTGAATGCCTGAATCAGGTTCTCAGCCTGGCATTTACACTGGTATAGAAAAACTTTCCTTATTTCTCAAGTCTTTGGAAAAAAAAATGATAATTAAAAGAAAGCATCTGTGATGCTTGTTTCGTTATTGGATCCTCTGATACAATATTCAAATCCATGCAAAGAAAATGAGCATTTTAAGATGAGAGATTTTGCCTAAGTTAGCTCACGAGCAGGGAAGTGCAGACTGCATGGATCTTTGGAGACAGAGCAGCATTAAGGTAACAGCTGCCTCAGTGGCAGCAAGGGCATCAAACTAAGATGGAAGGGTGTTGGGAAGTGTGCAGCAGCATTCTTGTCCTGTTAGGATTGACATTCCACCTTCACATTGGCATTAAAAGATCTCTTGCTTTATTGGTAATAAAAGGAAAGTCTAATGTTTGTAGTTACAGGTGTGATATCTTAGCTACATACTCTGCAGGGTCTCTCTGAAAGGTTTTTAGTTCTGTGGGCAGTGTTATGAGTAACAATAACAAGGCTGGAAATCAAGCAATGGGAGGAAGTAATTTTCTGAAGAGGCCAAGTTCTTTTATCTATTACATCTAGAGGTTCCCTCATTGGCTTGGTAATGTGGCACAGCTATAACAGAAATTAGGATTAGTGCCATGGTGCGTATTTTGCCGTGTAAATGTATCTGTGAGTTGGTACTGAGCCACTTAGAAAAGAATCTAACAATCTCAGAGATATTAATGAGAATAATGCAATACTTTTCTGGTTTATAAGTGGTGTTTTCTTAAACTAAAACAAAATAAATTATTATAATCATTTCCCTCTATCACTTTTTCCTACTTAACATGTATTTAAAATTTGAAGACTAGGTAAAATCTGAAAAGGATTTTTGAGAAAAACTGCTTCCTATTAATGCTTTGCTGCTATATGTATTTATGTGTATTTTCAAAATATGAGGCCTAAAGAAGAGCAAGGACTAAAAATCTGAGGAGGGCCAAAATTTTTGCAAGATGTTCACCTTTTTGGTCATTTTGCTCAGGGTGCAAGGGGATAGACAAAACTCTGGTGTTTTTTTTTTCGCTTTCCCTTTATTTACTAGATTTTAAAACAGCCTTACTTGTTGCAGACAACCCTTTCCTGGACCACGGTGTTTTGAGGTCCAGTAGGTGTTCTTGCCAAGGTGTAAGAACAGTACTCTGATAGTTGCCTTTAGACTCAGTTAGCCTAGCTCAGTGCTAACACTCCAGACTTGACCAGCCTCCTCCTCAGGAGTGAGCTGAGCTCATCTCTGGAAGCTCACCTGTTATTGGCCCCCCAGTTCTGCTCATGTGCAATTGGGGCCAGCCCTCATTGGGCACAGGTGGGCTTAACAGGAGCTCATGCCTTCCTCCTCCTAACTGGCAACACCTGATTGTCTTTACATGATTACCTCTACATTACTAGTATTCATATTCATGTAATAGTTTTCAAGGTACCTTGTGGCCTTAAATTGAGCACAACATACTTCACTCAAAAAGGGCACCATCTTCCATCAGGTACGTGACTGTTTTGGAAAGAGCTCTTTTTCCTTTGCTCATTTTGAAAACTTTTTTTTCAAACTTCTATTTACTAGTTTTCCAAGTTTTCATTTAATCTTAATTCCCTTAGTGATAAAGGAACTGAACTTTTGTTAGCATTTTTCAGCAGAGAAATAAATGAATGAAAGAGAAGCTAGATGGAACCATATACACTCGAAGACAGAACTTGAATTCCCCTTCTTGCTCCTGTTTCACAGTTTAAAACTCTAAACATAAGCTTGGTGTAAATTTACTTTCCAGCAGAAGTACTGCGAGTTTCTCCATGTTCCTTACCCCTACCTTACTAGCTGATGTATTTTCTCATTAAATGAGATTTTAATTTGAAAACAACATTAACAATCATTCTCACAGTTTTAGGTTTGAAACAAAACAAAACAAAATTGCAAACAGCCTTGGTCTGCAATGTGCTTTTGTTTCACATCTGTTAATTTTGTTAAAAATTCGGTGATATCTTGTGTTTAGAAATGCTACCATTTGATTAAGCTGTGTCTTCTTTAATAATCTCTGCTTATACACAACCAACTGCAACTGAAGTAGAATTTTATAATAGATTTGTACTATGCAGTTATCATTTCCTATTTTTTATCAGTTCTGGTGAGATGAATAACTATCTCAAATAGCAAGCAAGTAAACAAAACAGGCTTTGGATGAGCATAATCAATTGATCTGTAAGTGAATGAACAAATCCTGCAGGTTGGGGGGATTATTTGATCAAATATTTTTGTTTTCTTTATTCTTTATGCAATTATTATTATTATTTCTCATGTATTTTCAAAGGAAGTTCATTACAAAAGTAAATTGTTTCAAGACTAATAGGAATACTTGCTGGATTGTCATCCTTCAGAAAACTACCTGTTTGTTTAAATGTACAAGTTTTTTAATCAAGTTTCATTTTTACAGTATTTTACTGAGGTCTTATTTTGAATAATGTTATAATTAATGCAAAAAAAAGTAATAACTAAATTTCACTAGTTTAATTAAGATAGTCAAAAGCAAATTAAGAGAATTTTGGGTACTAATGAGTTCCTTGAAATCCTGAAGTTTTGAGGAGACTGAAAATAGCTTAGTGAAGATCAGTTTCACCCCAAAAAAGGCAGACTTGCAAGAATGCAAAAAGTTTTATTTTGACTTTTTGAGATTAAAATGTTTTTCTTTGGAAATACCAAATTTTTTTTTTTTTTTTTTTTTTTTTTTTTTTTTTTTTTATCCATTCAGTGTAGTAAGGAGATATAAAGACCTCATTAATGTGGATAATATAAATATTATTAATTGAAAGGTATATGAGTTGAAGTAAATTAGAGAAAATGATTAAAAGAAAAACAATTAGAGAAACTGATTAAAAGAAAAACAATCTTTATCACCTGCGGTCTTAGTGTTACAATGAGATCTAAAATTCTTCCGTTCCCTTGACTAAACAGTCCAAAACCGATATCTTAAATTCTTAATTTTTATTTCATGCCCTTTCTATACTTCTAGTCAGTTGTTCCTTTACTATGCAATTTGAATGGTCTGGGCAATATCTTCCAGCACACAGAAGGACTAAACATAGAATATATAGATAGATCCTATTCTGTTTAAAAGAATAGTTTACCTTTGCAGACCAAATTTGGAGGAACAGAAATGGTAATTTAGTAAGTAACGACTTACTAAATCTTAGACAGCTATGTTGGTTTTGCTTAAAATCTGCTTCACATATGATCATTAAAGCAACATAAGAGGGATATTGAAAGAAGTATTTGATTAAACTGAAGCATTTTCTTATTGACCAGTCGTTGTTTGGTTGTCACCAAGAAGACAACTTTTCTTCTATCCCAGATCTGAGCATTTAATACCAGAACTTCACTGCGTATGCATATGCCTCTTCACTGCATATATCCTTTACTCCTGCTTAGATGTACTTATTTGACACTCAATAAAGCAATCTGAATGTTTCAGAGGCCTCTCAAATGATGAACAGTGTTTTCATCACAGACTTTGTTCCTGACCCAGGCAGGTTAGGTGACTTCTGTGGACCTCTACTCAAAAAATAGAAGTACTTCAGGGATCAGGAGAGAGACTTCTTTTTAAGTAGGGTACACAAGCTCCTGTGAGAATTTGGCATCCTTTAGATAGACGTCTGAGAAAGATATTTGACTGCTGGGCACCACTAGAAATTGCATATCACTGTAGTTCACAACTTACTCAAGGCCCACAGTGCTGAAATTCAGCTGGAAAGACACTTGGATTTATCTGATCTGTGCACTAGGGGCTTTAGGATGGGTAGAATGTAGCTAGGATTGTGCTCTGACACACACCTCATTTCTCCCTGCAAACTATTGTGCATGTTTGTTGCATCCATTGGCTGGTCCAGCTGAAGGTAATTTTGTCATGGGTTGAGTGCAGAAAGGGGTGGTGAAATCTGGGCATCTAAATTAGGACAGAGTTAAAAGGTTGGGTGTGCACTCCAATACGTACTGCAACTAATACACTAACAAAGTGCTTCTACCTGCTTTCTCTCATTATTTCTTATTTTATAAGAGACAGGAAGTATACTGTGTGTATAACACCCCCCAGTAGACCCTAACAATGTGTTGTTGACTTGTCAATATACTTTCATCTTTATTTGTGAATAAAAGAACAGGAAGAATAATGGTCCCGTAGAGAAACATATAACTTGTTTGTTAGCTCCAAGCAAGCTAAACTGTACATAAAGCCTCTGTAACTGGATTAGAACTAGTTCTTGATGTTGGCCTTATAGTCAAAAATAGGCTTTTTGGGGTTTCCAACACACATTAGTCATTGAGTGCCTGGCCCTCATCATTCAGATTTGTGTCTGTAAGTGTAGTAACACATCTTTATAATTTAATGACTAAAGATACCTGTCCTGTGAGCAGCAGAACAGCCCTGCTGCACTGAAAAAAGTTATTCTATGAAACTGTACATAGAAGGAGTGATCTGCTCAAGGAAATGGGGAAGTATTCCATTTACGAAACGAAGACCCAAATCCTGGATTTTTCTACTAAAAAGGTTATGAGAAGTCAAATAAAAATTACATTAGAAGTATGACACATCTGCCAGAAGAAACAGATTGTGTATGAAATCTGAGAGTAACTGTAAAACATTTTATATATTCTACTTTATCCTGCCTTAAATCTTGCATCTAAATAAGAAAATATCAGAAGGCTTATATATTGCATATGTTTGTTCACTTTATATGCATAAGATACATAGATCATATATAACATAAGATTAAGAGAGGAAAATATTCTAGTGGAGAAAAAAATCTGAATATTTTTTCTACTCTTTCTGTATTTTTTCCTCAACCTAATGTTCTCCATCAACTGATATTAATGAAAATTTCAAATTTGTTTTTCCCATATTTGTTATTTTATTGACAAGTTCCCACCAAGAAACATTTATGATTTTTCTGTTTCTGTTTACCTCTCTCCTACTTTCCCATATATTTCCTTTAAAGGAGTTGTTTTATTTAATATTTTTTTTAGTTAGTTTTGTTTTCTCTTTTTCTCAAACTTTTGTCTTTTCTGTTTGATGCGGTTCTTCACTATTTCTCATATTCTCAGTCTCTTTGACCCAATTCCATGCTTCTCATTGTCTTTTTACTGTCTTTTCCACGTCTTGACTTTTTCTCCTTTTAATTTCCTGATTGAGTTCTTCTGCAGCTAGGTTCTCTCAATGACTAGGTGCACCCTGTAATTTTTTTCTGCTTCCAGCATCCTTTCTTGAACACTGCCTTCCTCCCCTGCTGCTGCTAAAAGATGCAGGGCCTTTCTTCTGTTCCTTCCTGTTTGTAAGAAAAGTATTTTCCTGCCTATCTTTTGAACTGAGAAGAGGACAGCTGCCTGAAGGATGACATCATTCTTTGGCTCTCCAAGGAAGGTGGTGTGGAGATCTGCCAGAGAGCTGGCAGGTACCTTGTCTCCTTTTTCTTGAAGTTACAGAATGTTTTACTCATCACCTTAGCAACAAATATGGGAAGGAGCACATGGATTCCTGGCCAAGCCTGTTTTCTTCTTTTCCCGCAAGTCTTAAATATATGTGTGCCCAGACAGGATTTAACTGCTCGGTTTTCTTGTCTAGAGTTGAGCTGTATCTGAAGAGGACTTCACTTGTTGTTACGTGTGCTTTTTGAGATGTTCACAGCTAAGGTGGCACTTCCCAGGAAGAAACATACAGGTTTTGCTTTAAAAAGTTGAAAACTCTCAAGGAAGAGATTGAAGGATTCAGCTCTATGAACTGACTTACAGAACAGCAGTGAATGCTGGAATGATTACAATTGTTCTTTTCATAAAGAGGATATTAAGGAAATTAGAATATAGTGCTGCTTTCCTGACTTCCTTTGAAATCTTTGGATTTCACACAGTTCTGTTTCTTAGAGGAAAAAAATTGCAGATAACTGCAGGAGTGGGACCAACATATGTGTAGGACAGACAGGGTCAACAGCAATAAAATATATCACTTGAGGCTTACAGCAGATGACAGGTAACATGGAAAACAGATGTTCAGAATGCAGAGAGGAGAGACAGTTGAACATAAGCTTAGTAGCCTAGTCTGAGATGTGTTTAGTGAACTTTAGGCTCTACTGAGAAGAGATTTAACTACAGTAATCTATTATGACAGGAACAAAAGTCTGGATACTCTGAACTCCACAACTATACAAATAACAACAATGAATATTTAAAGTTCTTGGAGAACATACTTGTTAAGCATTAAATAGTTAATATAAAGCATGGAATGATTGTAGTGACTATTCATAGAATTAAGTTTTTATAGATAAATTTGAAAAGCCTAAATAATGAGGAAATTTAAAAAATCATCTGTTCATTGACATGTAAAATGAATATCAGAAGACCTGTGTATTCTCTCTTGATCACTCACTCTACATTTTCCGGACAAGGGAGAGTGGGTGAGGATATTCTGGATGGGTCAGTTGTTAAACATTGAGTGTTTAGTTTCTCTTTTGAAAGAAGTCTTGGGTGCTGTTTATGTCTGGGTGATGTGAGTACTTGAAATTTACTCCCCAGCAGCAGGATAAAGGCTCACAACTACTCAGTGATTCTGTGTTTTATTCAGTGTTTTAAGAGATGAGATAGAACACGCCATTTCCTGGCCTACCTTTTGTGCTTTTGGCATATCAGTGTGGCGCTGAGCACGTACAGAGCGTGCAGATTTAGGTGGCTTTATTGGAGCACAATACATCTCCAACCTCCTCAGGTCACAACTCTGGAAGCAGCATTCATCCACTATTCCCTTGTGGTGTAAGCGTCTACTGCTGGATCCATACCCTGTAGGCTTACCTATTCAAAACACAAATGGAAAGTTTTTATGTTAGAAAGAAATTACAAAGATCTCAGCACCAATCATATTAAATTGCACTATTTTAACAGAACCACCATTGACATTTGTAGGGGCTGCTTGTTTGCATCTGTTCTAAAACGCTTTGTTAAGATAAAACTTCCAAATATACTCCTCAAAAAATGTCCAGCTTTGATTGTTGTGTATGGGTCATTGCTATTTAAGCATTTGAGCAAAAATTGTATCTTTTTAGTAAAGTATCATTAAAAGGTGTTCTTGAACTGTCTTGGAATTGAACATAGAGAGAGGGAGACAGTTTAAACCTGGCATTTCGAAACAAATGGATCTGAAGGCTATTTGTCCTTTAGCTTTTGGACAAAAACTGATTCTTGAGCTGATTGATGTAGCTGATGTTGAAAAATCATAGACCGTGCGGGTGTTTTCTAATGAAAATACACTGGAATTTTCTACACTGATCCACTATGTGAAGTCCGAGTGAGTTCCAAAAGGAAAATAATTAGTGTATACCACAAGGTGTAAGACTTGCAAGCTTAAAACCTAGTGGAAAGCAGGAAACAGGGTAATAAAGTAACCAATAATATCCAGTAAAAATAGGAAGGTGGATAATGGAACAGATAAAAGCAGAAAAAATTATTTTCTATAGTTTTGCACAAAATAGGAAATGGGACTGACATAACATGGTCTTTCCTGTGTTTTGTGTTGCACTGTGCATCTGTAGAAACTACTTGCCTGGCAAATGTTTTGCATTTTTCCCCCAGCTCCAGTAAAGGGTGATATTTTCATTCGTAGGTCTCTTATACTCCTCTCTTTTTATTGAAGTGATTTATGGTTTCTTTAGTAACAGTTGATTTCTATGCTATACATTTCTAGTTAGTTATAACCCGAGCTTGTTTGTGTGCAACCCAATTGGCTGTGCAGTTGCCCTGTTATGACTAACTAGAAATGAAAGAACAGTAAATTCACAAAAACAAGCAGTTGCTTATTTACTATATCTCTTAAAATTCTGGAAGAATTTAGTTTCAGACTGTAAAATTCTGAAAAGATTAAATGTTTTGTTTTGACATTTTCAGCATTGAATGTTTCCATTTACAGAATGGTCCACATTGGTTAAGAACGCAAAAATATGGAAAAAAAAAAAAAAAAAAAAAAAAAAAAAAAAAAAAAAAAAAAAAATTTTTTTCCTGCTTTTTTTTTTTCCCCCTCATAAGTTTTATCACTGAGACCAAAAACCTGTTATTCACAGGGCTTGGCAGGAATTCATGCTTTAAAAAACTACTCAAGCTTGATAAAGGATGAGGGTTTAAAAAAAGGATGAAAATTCAGTTTCTCTTTGGGAAATAGTTGCCTCCAATGCTTATACAGCAAATTATAGGTTAATATCCATATACTTGTCCTGCAGTTGTCAATTTGAAGACAATACTGCATTTTGCAACTCTCTGCGATTAAAACATATGTCCAATGATGAAGAACCCTTGAGGCCTTCGTACATCTGTAAATGAGAAGACCTCTAGTGGTAAAGCATGTCTAACATTGTAGCCAGCAGTACAGTCAGCTAAGAACTAACTATCCCTATGAGCTTTGTAAACCTAGACAATAAGTTTTTTGAAATGCCTTTTTTTTCCCAGGGACTATAAATTAAACTAAAAGAAAAACATGCTTACTTAGTATATTTGCAATCCACTGAGGGCCTCTATACCTTGCATTGCCTTCTAAATTATTTGTTTCATAAGACTGAACAGAAAAGCATGCCAGTAGTAGATTACAATATCATTTTGATTTGCCTGTGTGTGTGTGTGAGTTGTTTTGTGTATACCACCAAGAAGTCTTAAAAACATTAAGACAACATTAAGATTTTTTGTGAAAATACAGTACCAAAGTAAAGATTTTCACTGGAATTTCTTCTTAAGTCTGTTAATCAGGTTGTCTTAAACTAATTTTTTAAAACTGTGCAGGGCAGATAGACCTGTTCCACATTTTTCTTACTTCCATTTAAAACACGGAAGGGCAAATTCTATTCCTGGATATGCAGGTGTAACAATTCCTAGTGAACTGGAGGTACAAATAGTCAATTGGTTAAGCTTACCTTTCTTTTCTCAAGCTGACAGTTTTTTAGAAGAAAATATACTCTAAAAGCTTCTGTTCAAAAATTTTTCTTTAAGTGATATTTCATAGCAGCTACCAGGCACAGAGATTTGGTTGAGTCCCTAGCTACCACTAATAGTTAAAAAAAAAAGGATGGACAGTGCTTTGATTAGTTTCATCTGGCTTATGATTTTTCTACCTAAAAAAGAAATTACCTATTTAAAAAAAAAAAAAAAATCTATCAGATCCACTAGAAGATTTCTGGATCAGTAATATTTTGCACTTCTAAGAATCTTACAAATGTTAGCTCCTCATTTATTTGTGTATGATGTCTTCTCAGTAAGCCAAGGAGGAACTTACACATATTTTTTTACCTGGAAGTTGTAAATTCTGACTTTTGTTCTCATCTAGCTACTGTCCCATTGTTTGATTATATGGAAATTATTTTACCCTTCAGTATCTGAATTTAACCATTTATAAACTTGAAAAAAACTCCAACCTAGAATAACCCATGAGCCATTGCTTGCCTTACTTAGTAGTCGGTATCAGTATTTCTCCTGCACTAGCATGTGTATAAATAGTTAATACAAATCCTGGATCCTGGAGTCTTTCAGGTGAAAATGTCAGTGTACTCCAGAACTATTTTTAATATCGCCACACTGAAGACATGTATGGGTTGTTTTTCTTTCTGAGATAATAATAGATTTATGAAGGAGGATATAATATCCTGTATGGTGCATGTAACAAGATTGGAATGGAATCACCAGCACATCGGTGATGTGATTAGCAGTGAAAGTTGCCATTTGTTTCGAAATGCCAGGTTTAAACTGTCTCCCTCTCTCTATGTTCAATTCCAAGACAGTTCAAGAACACCTTTTAATGATACTTTACTAAAAAGATACAATTTTTGCTCAAATGCTTAAATAGCAATGACCCATACACAACAATCAAAGCTGACCATTTCTTGAGGAGTATATTTTGAAGCTTTATCTTACCAAAGCGTTTTAGAACAGATGCAAACAAGCAGCCCCTACAAATGTCAATGGTGGTTCTGTTAAAATAATGCAATTTAATATGATTGGTGCTGAGATCTTTGTAATTTCTTTCTAACATAAAAACTTTCCATTTGTGTTTTGAATAGGTAAGCCTACAGGGTATGGATCCAGCAGTAGACGCTTACATCACAAGGGAATAAGANGATTATATGGAAATTATTTTACCCTTCAGTATCTGAATTTAACCATTTATAAACTTGAAAAAAACTCCAACCTAGAATAACCCATGAGCCATTGCTTGCCTTACTTAGTAGTCGGTATCAGTATTTCTCCTGCACTAGCATGTGTATAAATAGTTAATACAAATCCTGGATCCTGGAGTCTTTCAGGTGAAAATGTCAGTGTACTCCAGAACTATTTTTAATATCGCCACACTGAAGACATGTATGGGTTGTTTTTCTTTCTGAGATAATAATAGATTAATGAAGGAGGATATAATATCCTGTATGGTGCATGTAACAAGATTGGAATGGAATCACCAGCACATCGGTGATGTGATTAGCAGTGAAAGTTGCCATTTGTTTATAGACTTCAGTATTCATCTATTACCTGAATAGATGAATACCATCTATTGGTATGTATACCAACAGAATACCATACTGAATGGCCATCCCTCATAAAAAAAATAACATGAGTATTGTAAAGCCAAGTGTGATTATTTTTTTTCTTTAAAAAGGTCTTGTCAAGGTTTTTGGAATACCAAGGCAATCAAGTATAATTAAAATTTGTATAAAATACAGAGTGATACTACCTAAAATGCAGTAGAGCAGATAGAGCAAATAAATATAAAAAATAGGAAAAGTGTTGTAGTACACAAAAGTTGCTATCACAGGCAAAATGAGATAAAGAATTACAAGGAGACACTACTACTTCTACAGATATTATCAGTATTTGGCCCGTCTTCTTTTGGAAGGACTACAGGTTCAGATAGTCCCAGTTCATCAAGTTACCAAAGTAAAGATTTTCACTGGAATTTCTTCTTAAGTCTGTTAATCAGGGTGTCTTAAACTAACTTTTTAAAACTGTGCAGGGCAGATAGACCTGTTCCACATTTTTCTTACTTCCATTTAAAACACGGAAGGGCAAATTCTATTCCTGGATATGCAGGTGTAACACTTCCTGGTGAACTGGAGGTACAAATAGTCAATTGGTTAAGCTTACCTTTCTTTTCTCAAGCTGACAGTTTTTTAGAAGAAAATATACTCTAAAAGCTTCTGTTCAAAAATTTTTCTTTAAGTGATATTTCATAGCAGCTACCAGGCACAGAGATTTGGTTGAGTCCCTAGCTACCACTAATAGTTAAAAAAAAAAGGATGGACAGTGCTTTGATTAGTTTCATCTGGCTTATGATTTTTCTACCTAAAAAAGAAATTACCTATTTAAAAAAAAAAAAAAAATCTATCAGATCCACTAGAAGATTTCTGGATCAGTAATATTTTGCACTTCTAAGAATCTTACAAATGTTAGCTCCTCATTTATTTGTGTATGATGTCTTCTCAGTAAGCCAAGGAGGAACTTACACATATTTTTTTACCTGGAAGTTGTAAATTCTGACTTTTGTTCTCATCTAGCTACTGTCCCATTGTTTGATTATATGGAAATTATTTTACCCTTCAGTATCTGAATTTAACCATTTATAAACTTGAAAAAAACTCCAACCTAGAATAACCCATGAGCCATTGCTTGCCTTACTTAGTAGTCGGTATCAGTATTTCTCCTGCACTAGCATGTGTATAAATAGTTAATACAAATCCTGGATCCTGGAGTCTTTCAGGTGAAAATGTCAGTGTACTCCAGAACTATTTTTAATATCGCCACACTGAAGACATGTATGGGTTGTTTTTCTTTCTGAGATAATAATAGATTTATGAAGGAGGATATAATATCCTGTATGGTGCATGTAACAAGATTGGAATGGAATCACCAGCACATCGGTGATGTGATTAGCAGTGAAAGTTGCCATTTGTTTATAGACTTCAGTATTCATCTATTACCTGAATAGATGAATACCATCTATTGGTATGTATACCAACAGAATACCATACTGAATGGCCATCCCTCATAAAAAAAATAACATGAGTATTGTAAAGCCAAGTGTGATTATTTTTTTTCTTTAAAAAGGTCTTGTCAAGGTTTTTGGAATACCAAGGCAATCAAGTATAATTAAAATTTGTATAAAATACAGAGTGATACTACCTAAAATGCAGTAGAGCAGATAGAGCAAATAAATATAAAAAATAGGAAAAGTGTTGTAGTACACAAAAGTTGCTATCACAGGCAAAATGAGATAAAGAATTACAAGGAGACACTACTACTTCTACAGATATTATCAGTATTTGGCCCGTCTTCTTTTGGAAGGACTACAGGTTCAGATAGTCCCAGTTCATCAAGTTACCAAAGTATGCACTCAGATCTAGGCAAGTGTTCAAGCTCCTGCATGCTCTATTGGACTAAAGAACATGTTCAAGAGTAAGTACATGCCTGAGTGATCTCCTACGTAGGGACTGACGTAACTAAGCACTTAATTGCTGGACCAAAAGCTGTCTTAGTAAATAAATGACTGGTTGTTCTGCATGTTTAATGCCAGTTTTATGTTCCTTGATATTTTTTTCATTATATTGCCTTGAAATAGTGACTGATCCTGCTGTGTCAGTACATATACACCCCTATAGCTCTTTCTCTTCTTTCTGACACAATTTGAGTGTTGTTTTCCAGCTGTTATCAAAAAGTTCTGTGTATTTACTCAGCCTTCAAAGTGCTGCCTGTGGACATATAACAGTCCTAGGCATTCCATTTTGTTGTCGTACACTGATTTCCTTGGAGCTTTCTTTCCTTTTTTGTCAGTTACTAGAGCAAAAGAGGTTTCATATCATGCAGGTCAAAGTTTACTTACTAGAATTTTTGGCTCTCATTTAATCTACTGTACCAAAGATGTGAATGTTTCTTTCCATGTGCTACAAGCAGATACTAAGTCTAGTCACAATATTTTGAAGCCTTCTGAAAGTAGGCCAAGGTACAGGATTCCAAGAGTTAAACAGCTGGCTTCTGTACTAACAGCACTTCCCTTTAAATAATGCAAAGTCAGTGGAGCAATTCAGCAGGGCTTGTTTATGCTTGATTTCTTTGTTTCTCCCTTTTCCTCTGAAGTATCTTGCTGGTGCTGCAGTTTGTTCTGCACCAGTAGTGGTTTCAATGTCAGAAGCACCAGTGTAGGTGAGCTACAGAAATTTAGTGGTCAAACTGTGCATTTTGTGGAGAACTATAATCTATTGCTGTAGCATTAATGTAAAAAATTATATGAGAAATAGCTCAGAATAAACCCAAATCTAATGTACTATTTAGAGGAGTCTAGAAAGAAATGAGGTAACTTGTCCTGGAGCTTTTATGTGACTTTATATATGCTCTACATAGTGTCTTCCTTAGCCCAGCAGTAGAAATCAAGGTTGCCATTTAACCTGTAATTCAGAGAAACATCATAAATCTGAAAAGCAGTGTGCTTACTCCTAACATGCACTTAAAGTCAATCTTTAGCTATAAATGCAGCTTTTGAACTAATGTGAAAGGTTATTGACCTATTGGTGTACTACGATCTCATACAGAGGAACTCAGAATGTTTTCATCAAAACATCAGCATAATGTAATTTGTACAGGTTTGAAGCATTTATAGCAGTTTTGGGGCTACCTCTTTGAGGAATCCTCCAGACAACTGTTCTGACAAGCTTTTTGTCTCTCATCCTGTTCGGTTCATAGCTTGAAGTATCTGAATGTATGTAAGCATACTGGGAGGCAGTAGGTCATTCAGACAGAATTTTTCTGTGGCCTGAACTACAAGATTGAGACTCTGTGGCACTATTTTACAGTGTAGTAACTGAGCAAACATATCCTGACTGCTAGACCTAGGGAGCTAGTGGCTGGAGTGTTTTTGAGTTGCGGGTACCGTCTGCCTTATGGTGGCACTGAAGACTTGGGATCCCGAGTCTGAAATCCATTTTGCTCAGCTTTACTATATGGAAATTAGGGATCTAGCTTAAGATAGTCAAGTCAACAAGCATGTCTGGAGAGTGACTTACTCCAGTTTTGAATGCTTTGCTTATAATGAAATAATCTCTTGTCCTCTGCAAGAGCCTGTGTTCTTTCATCGACTAAGGATAAAGTTACTTGATCTAGTCTTAGAGTATAGACACAACTTCTGAACTTGAAGAATATGAATTCCATTGGGAATGTACTCCACATTGGTGGAGTAAAAAGCCATTCTCTTTTATTTACAATTTAGCAATAGTATACATCATGGCACATATTCTTTTAAAAAGCAGACCAGCCAGTTCACTGTTTTAATTGTCAATCTCCATACCTCTTTAACTGTGTTCTGTATGGTCAGCTAGTATTGTCAATTGTTTCATTATAGATGCATGCATTTGTAAAATAAGAGATTGTTGATATGACTTTTCAGCTCCTTGTGATCTTACACAAATGGTTTAATATTATACTGGTAACACATCTTGAGGGTACTCTCACATTTGCAATCTCTATTTGGAAAATTATGAGTCAATGTTCAATCAGCAGGAAATGCCTGTATTTTGCTACATCTATGAACTGTTAAAACAAACAAACAAACATACAAGCAAACAGCAAATCTTGGGACCCATTGTAAAGTCCCTTAACAGAAATACCTCGAGGTTTAATTGTTGCAAAGTAGGCAATCTGATTTTCATGTAATAAGTTGCATGCATGTTGAAGCTACAATATTTAATCCTTAGTTTCCATTTTCCTTCAATTTTTTGTTAGTGCCAAAGAATAATTGTGCTTAGACTGATTTTTGTTTGTATTCATCAAAATGAGCATATATTAGCATTTATAAATGCTCAATGAATGAATGCTCTAGCTCTGAAGTCTAATTTAATATGCATGAGAATAGAGGATAAGCTTTATCAGTATGCACAAGTAAAATCTGTATGAAAGCATACGCGTTTGTTAATATTGAGATATTGCACTAGAACTACTGCTTTGTAGAATAGTGGATTGCATTAATTATTGAGTCTAGGGTAAGATGTTTGCTCTGAAATTCTAGGCAAGTAAAACTGGGAAAACATAGGCACTTGGTACTGATCTGTAAGAAAAATCTATCAACACTTCATAGAGTGTTGTGCCTGAATAATTTAAGATTTATAAGCTGCACCTTATGAAAAAATGAAATCTCTTTCATGTTTCAAATGGAGAGTAAAATAACTATGTTACTTCTTTAAAGTCTGTTAGCTGAGAGATGCAGATTTATTCCAAAAGGTATCTTAATTTTTAATTTATATGTCTGCGTTTATTTAATCTGCCACATAGCTGAAGAAGGTATTTTTTTCCTCTAGAAATATGCTTTCAGAAGCATTTTTTTTCTTCACTGTGTATTTCATTGGAAAAAAAAATCTCCTCTTCCCTTAAACTTATTTCCAAAGTAAAGCACTTGTAACAATTTGCTCTCACATATAGCTGCACTGTACTCTGCCCTTTTTATGGAAAGGCTGCTTTGGAGGCCATTAAGTACCCTAAGCATGTGATAGAGCCATTATGCTTCACACAGTAGTTCCTAAGCCAGTTGCAACGTGTGAAGAGAAAGACCTGCAGTTTTGTGAGCAGTGCACTGGGATATGAAACGGAAATTTCAGAGCTGAGAATTCTTTTGAGGGAAAAAAAGAAAAGCAGAAAGAGTGGGAAACAATATAATGTATTATTTTACACCAATTCAGTGCTCTGGAGGGTGAAAACCTTGCCAACCTAGCACAATTTACAAGCCTACGTCAGATCCCAGGGCTGGAAAGTGCCAGATGCTGCCAAAAAAATATATACTTTGGCAAGGGAAATGCTTTGCTGGAGAGAAATTCACTATTGCAAGAATAACCAGGTTTATCAGGGTTTAGGACAAGATAATTAGAAACCAGTTGGTCATTGGTGTATTTGAATGTTACCCATTAGTGCATCAAAGAAGAAAATGATAATGCAGTCATCCAGCCATAATGGGCATACATTTTCTCCTTTTTACATGTGCTTTCACAGTAAATAATTGCTGCTTACCCTTCTGTGTGGTGGATGGGTGATCAATCGTGATAGAACCTTTCCTACCCATATCTCATAACCAGTGTAAAACTCCCTTTTGTTTGGATTCCCAAATGAGTAACAATGCAATAAACATAATTCGGTGAAATCCTAGCATCTCCAAAGTCTTTGGGAAATCTTTTAGTGCAGTGATGAATGAGGTGCCAGAAGCTGTGTATATTTAACCTGATCCAAGGTTTATTAAAATCAATGAAAATGGTTCCATTGCCCTGAGTAGGCTTTGCATCATGATATAAAACAATCACTTGTCGTTTTGTTTTTTCTTCCAACCTTACGTTTCAGTGCGTAAATATTATCTTAAGGGCATCTAGAGAGATTTGCAAAGAATGGATGTGATTGCTTGAGGGAGGTAAGAACAGAAGAGTCTTTACAATGTGAAGCAGATTGGCTTCTACATGGCTAATGCCACTGACCCAGAACAAGCAGTACATTGTTTTTCATAGAGTGATCAAGGTGACTTACTCTGTAAGTGCTTGTTGGCAGTCATATGCTGAGAAATATTAAATGACAGATGTGGTACTCTTGTTACTACATTTTGGAATCAGTCATCAGGTTAGAGGCAGAAGGTGTGAATGGCTATTACATTAAATCCTGTGTAATCACAGAAAGCATTCTATGATTCTATAATACCTTTCACACTATCCAGGAGAGCACCTATAGGCACACTTTACAATTTATATTTCTAGTTGTAACTCAGGTAGCACTTACAGAGGAGTAAGCAGTTGAGCACAGGTCACTGTCACGTTATCTACTACGGAGGCAGATGGTTTTCACTCCCTTAATAGAAACAAGTATGACAACAGAAAAGAAGGCAGGAGGTAGAGAGAGAAGGTACTAGCAAGGGCCTGGCTCACTTCTCACTTATAACAGTTTCGTATTTTTCTAATGCAGTTAACTTGAGTCAATTTACTCAAATGTGCTCTAAGCTCTATAGATTAGAGTTCTTTTTAGTAAGATCTGACATCATTGCCAAGGGCTGTGTCAGCAAGAAGCATCCAACCTCATACAATGGTGTAGCAACAGAGCATAAGGAATAAAAACGACTCAGATTTTTACCTGTACTGAAGTGTCTGCATCCCACTAGACTTTCAGTTGTTGAACCTTTCTGTACAAGCCAGAATGACATTACTTTAATTACTTCAAAAATTACTGTAAGAGTGGTAACATGATGTAATGCTTTTGATAAAAGTCCAGCATGTAGTTTTCTTATGGCCAATGTTGTAAGTGTGAATTATTTTCCAGAGTACTGACTTTTGACTGTCTGCTACTTTTGGCACAATGGAGTACTTTTACTTGTGAAGATTGACTTATGAGATGCCTGATTAGCAAGGACACATTAACCACTACATTCAGAAAAGGAATGAAAAGAGAAAGATTAATAGACAGATTCTTTTATCCTCACTGATGTTAAACAGCACTTCATCGTAATTAACAGAGCTCTTTGCAGAGAAAAATTGTTCTTAATCTGAGTAATACTTATGGAATCTACCTATCAATTATTTGACCATATTTGGCTGTGACAGTGCCAAGAACTGAACGTACATCAGCATAAGAACCAGGCCAGTGCTTGAACTGTATACCTGTCCTCCCTTAACCTTTTTTTTTTTGAGTCAGTAGGGCATGTAAAAATCTAATCTTGAAATGAAACATCCCTTTGAGGTCATGATGCTCCTGTTAAACTTGTCTAATGACATTAAAAAAAAAAATCAAAACATTCCAGTGGAGTACATAGTAATTAAGGAGTGAGGATGAAATAAGTTTGCCTCGCTAAAATACATCATTCATCTTTCACTCATACTGGTTTTCTACCAATTTTGGCTCCATTCCATAGTGATTAAATCCATAGTGATTTAATACTGCGATAGGAGCTAGAAGAATCAGTTGTAGTGGCAGGAACATGAAGAAAAAGAAGTCACTGCTGAATAATATATTAAAATACTCTTGTTCTACTTGACCATCTTGTTCTACTTCACCTCGTTATTACTGAAGACACGCAGGGTGATTATAAAGGAACATTGGTGTAGTGCAGGGAGAAATTGGTTCCACTATAACATCTGAAATGCCAAACTGCAGCTTCTGTAGGGTCACTGAAAATGGAAGTGCTTCTAGGCAGTAAAGTTGGTTTATGAAGCAAATAGGAAGCAATCCTTCTTTTACAGGGTTGACAATGGCATCTCCAGTCACAGTTTTTAAAAGGGAATGTGGTTTCTGAGTAGATTTTTTCAAGTTCTCACCTGTTCAAAGTTCAAAGGTTTTAAAGTTCATTTCTAGTTAAAGAGAAGTTTTTCTAAGTAACCGGAATTATTCCTCTCTTTTACTATCTTGTAACTATATTCCTAACTTGTTTAGACTTGATTAATGATGAAGTAGGATGAATAAGTGTGCTTAGAATTCTGTACACTTTTTCAATGATCACACTGGTGAACTAATGTGTAAGCTTAATAGTGACTGTAAATGCTTTCAGCCTACAAAATCATTCTCCCCAAAACTGGGCCAGAGTTTTTGCACACCATGACTTTCATTTCACTAGGCTGAGTCCATCCCTGCTCTGGTGGTTATGCAAAAACAAAAGATTGTGGAACAATGAGAAAAATACTTGTCTTAAGCATACATGGCCAGTGGAGGGCTTACATTTTATCACACAAAATGAGAAAGTAGACCCAAATAATTACTAGTCCAAGTGCATTTCTAGAGGAATCTCTTTTGGAATGAGGTTCTAGATTTAGGATCCATTTTGATGGAAAAAACCTCTTAAGAACATCAGGTCTAACCATTAACCCAGAACTGCCAAGCCCACCACTAAAACATGTCCCTAAGTATCATTTTTACACATCCCTTAAATACTTCCAGGGATGGTGAATTGACCTGTATTCATTATTAGAAACCACAGCCATTATTAGTTCTCAAACTTTCAATACCTATAGTTCAATTTATATTAATTTAAATGCTAATAAATCTCAACACCTGGAGGGCTTTAAGGAAGCCCTTGATGACCTTTTCTGGTCATCTGAAAGTGTAGATTCTGAATTGTGTCTGATGATATTTCTTGGACATTGGCAGCAGTATTAAAGTCTACTCAAATATTTTTCTTTTGAGTCTTTACATACTTAGTTCTCTAGTTAAAAGTTACTTAGTTGTACTTGAAATTCCAGTATTCAGATATGACAGTAAAAGTCAAGCAATACAAGCAAGATTTTGGTCAGGCATACATATCAGGTACACACATTTTTCCTTAGTGAAATAATAAATATTTTTAATAGTAATTGATTGTAGTTAATTCTACAGTTAAATCTGATATTAATATATATACATAAATGAAAGCAAATAGGCTAGCAAACCTCTACACTGAAAAACCACCTAACCACCAAAATCCTTGTAATCTCTTTGCTTCTTCTGTCTAATTTGATATAACTAAAGGAATAGACAAATGTTATTTTCAGATATTACAGATGTGCAGTTAAAAAGCTATTTTTAAAAAAAGTAACATATTAAAATTGACTTTGTCATTAGCCAACAAAATATCATTAAAAAAGTGGAATAATCTACAGCATTTCCTTTGACTCTTCCTTCAGTAAGTGCCATTGCATAATTGTGATAATACTTGAAACCTCCTGCACTCATAGTGGATGCAAATGTCAGCAGAACAATATTTATTCCTCTCACTCCTTCTTTACGAAAGCTTTTTAGAATTCTTTCCATTGAGAGTGATTTTTGGATAAGATATTACCATTACTCTCACTAAACCTTTGGTCAAAATGTATACCAAATGAAAGTTTCTGTGGTTTGGGAAGGTTGGATTATTTTTTTTCCCTTGTTTTTCACTTTGAATTCCTCTGAACTTCTCTTTTCTGTCCAGAAAAGGAGGTGCCAAAATAACCCAAGGATGCTATGCAGTTTTTACTCTGGAAGTAAGAAGTTCAGCAAGTTTAGTGAGAGTGGCTGTTCACATAAGAGTTTCAGTGTGAGGGCCTTGATCAGAATAAAGCTTTCATTTTGCAGAGCTCATTTTCCCCATCTGGGCAATTCAGAAAAGTTTCAGTTCCGCACCCAGGGCATAATCCTAAATGGAAGTAAAATGAAGGCACTTCCACTGTTCTGTTTGTCTAAAATGGGTCTTAGTTTTCTTTTTTTTTGTTTCCAAATGACTATTTAAACTGTGTATCTTGTGATTTTGCCTAAATATTTGCCACCTCTCCTAATCTGTCAGATGTTTATGCCTCTCGTGCATTACTTCTTGTCTTTGTCTAATACCAATTTGTAACTTTTCTAATGGATTTCCTAAGTTCATTCCAGCATTCTAGGTATTCTTTGTTTATCCCTCAAGCAGTTAGACAGCTGGGCATTATATAAGCTGGTATCAATTTAAACTTCATAATTGTTTTGCCTTTCCAACCAGCATCATAAAAATACTATGCAATCAGCTGTGATCCTTCTAAAGATTAAAAGCACACACACAAAAAGTAGTGCATATGGTTTTCTCTATGCAACTTCAGAAAAATATTGTTTGTAAACCAGATAAATTAAATGTGTATCTCTTTCTAGAACTAGTGACAATAAAATTCAATTGACATAAGCATCATCTTTGACATTTTTTTTCTAATCCTAGGGATACAAAGAAAAACCCAAAAGTTTTGATACAGAAAATAGCTGGATGTTATTGACCTGTGTGGGACTGCATCTCTAATTTTTTCTCTTCATGTGTCTGTTTCTGTCTGCTTGCATGAACGTGATCTTTTTTGAACAGGATACTACAGGTACCACAGAGGCATATATGGCCTCTCCAATGGCTTCTTGGGTCTTCAGCTGTATATATAATGGGAATATTACATGAATTGCATGGTGTAGTGATATATATAGAAATCTTTTTCTATATCATATGAGATAAAGAAATGGAGCTGCTGTAATGAAGATGTATCACTAGCAAATAGAACAGGGACTGGAATTTCCTCAATATTATTTATATTATAGAGGAACTGGCTACACCTCTGGAAGATTTGAGTGACCAGCACATAATAGATAAAATTTACCCTGGTATACAGGGTCTACAAAAAGGTTTTCTGTCCTTTAAATGCTTTTTATCAATTGTTCTTAAGGTCAAGCTCTCCTGAAAACCAAAATATTTATTTGAGAGGGACTGCAGTTTATTTCTGCATCACTCTCAAGTTTTTGGATACCTTTTTCAATTAAGACCTGTTTATAGCCAGTCACACACTAGCCCTGAAATCACATTATCTGTAACACCTGTTAAGATTATCTGTAAATATATGTACCTTTTCCCCTTCAGTGTTGAGATCCAGGAGCTTTAATAATTATTGCAACTTGCAGCTACTGTGTGTTTCTGGAATGCCTGGAGATGGACAATGGCATCACAGTCATTGTTTTGCTACCTAACTTTTGTGCAAAGTCTGGACAAGAGTTTCAGCTTCTCCTTTACACTAGAGGGCTCCTTCACCCTTAGTTAGCAACGTGCCAGTGCCCACATGTCCAAGCAGTTGAAACGCTTCATGATCTAAGGATATGTCCACCCTCAAGGACCTAACAGTCTCCCTGTACTTTCACAGAACTTGCTTCTGCATATTGTGTTATTGTCATCTCATGCGCAGTATCAGAAGTCAGAAGTATCAGAACTGTGATAATTTTCTCCCCTTCTTACTACATTAAGTGGGAATAGAACTATTTCTGAACAATGAGAAGCTTGGATGCCCTCCCTGTTTTGTTCATCTGTGCACACGAAAATGGTAAATTCCATAATCAAGCCATTTGGAAAAGTGGAAATCTTACCTTGAATGTTTACTAAAATTATGGTCTCTAGGTAACATTTTTTGAGGGTATTGAAAATCATGTTGCTTGACTTTCTGCTGGTGGAATGCCTTCCTTAATTTAATTGTAGAACTGGGACTGGTATTTTTACAGACTACAGAAAATGCTTGTGTTAGCTCTTCATGCTGCAGTAGTTTTTCCTTGTAGTATCTGCACTACAAAGGCTCAAATAACAGACAAGAACTAGAAAGTGAGAAGAAAGCTTAACTGTCAGAGGAAGTAACCCCCCATATGGTAAATACTCCTCACCATTTTTAAACCAGAATTTCAGATAATTTTAACCCATAAATACACTTCTGAAAAACAAAAAATAAATTGGTAGGGAAGATGTGTAAGTCTCAAAGTAAAACACTTCTCAAATATCTGTCCTGTACCCTGTCTGTTGGCCTCTTTTCTGCATTATTAATAGTTTTCTTAATTGTCTGTACAGGAATTTCTTAGCATTAATCAGGCTAGGCATTCTCCATTTCTATTTTCAATGAAGTATTATGGTAGAAACCCAGGAAATTTACAGACAAAGTAGCTGTGTGCTGTAGTTTAGTAACCTTTTACGTTTCTTAAATAACTGAACCATATGCAGTGTGAGGGACAGTGTTGTCCTTTCGAGTAATGGTACTAGAAATTGTTCCCAAAACACTGAGTTATGCTGATATTTTTTGCTACTGATCTCCACAGCTTAAGCACTTAAGCCCTACCCTGCTCTTTGTCAGCTTCATGCTTGGGAAATGTCACTGGAGTGACAGCTGGTGAAGTGAAGGCAAAGAGCAGAGAGGAAGCACTGAAAATTGCTTGGGACATGTTGCTGTAGTGTAGGGAGAAAAGAGACCAGAAATACAGAAAACAATCTCTGGGTTTTAAAATCAACAACGTGTTCCATCCTAGGTAAAAGACTGTTTAGTACTGGTTGTAATTAAACTTCATGGCATCACGAACAGCATACTTATCAGAACTCCTGGCCCTTCTTCAATAATGCAGCAACAAGGAAGATTATCCTTTCCCCTACTCCAGGATGACGTCACTGTACTGATAAGTAGGACTTAGGAAAGGTTTATGTTCTTAGCACTAGAATTAAAGAATATAATACTCCTTTTAATATAATAATTTCAAGCTCTACTAATTTTCAATGCTTATCTTGCAAGATCATTAGAAAATTCAGAGAGAAAAAGAGTGGGGTGATCTAAGGATAAATAAACTGTCTGCTGTAGTGTTCCTCTACCACTGTATCACATCTGGCAAGCATCTACAAGGTCTTTCGAAGTGATATACTGTAAAATTACTAAGAAATGCGGTCTTTAAAAATTCAAACATATTGTTAACATTTTAGTGTTGAAGCTGGTAGTAATTATTGAGTACTATATTGGTTTCCTAATAGAACAGATGTTCTTAATTTATTATTTCACATTGTAAATTTTCACATTATTATCATCACTGGCTCAAGATAAAATATCAGTGATAGGACACTTGTGCTTTCTTTCTGTTCAGAAGAAACCAGACATTATTGCACCATGTCCTGTATCTTGTTCAGATTCATTTTGACTCATTTCCTTACAGAAATTGCTTAAACCTCTCCAGAGTTCTTCATGGACCGCTCATTCATTATTGTCTCAGTGCTCTGGCACAATTATAAAAAGTCATACTTGGTGGATGTAGAAGAAGAAAAATTAAGAGTCAGCTCTTCTGGATGGGCCATATGGCATCTGGTATAGCTCAAGCTGGAATCAGTGTGGGGCAGCCCAATCCCTAAAGTACAATTCATCCTGTCTTATTGCACAAAGTGCATATAAGTGTCTGAAAATTAAATATTTCTGCAAAAGCTAACTAAACATCCCGTAACATTATCATCAACCGAGGAGCAGAACACAAAGTTTGGTAATCGTACACATAAATTACAATTGTCACCATGATATTGTCACTGACACTAATAGTCTGAGCAGATAAAAACACCTAAACTTCAGCTTGCCTGATACATTCTAATATTAATCTCTCCTTTAAAACTGTCATAACTAAACCTGTACTGGGTTTCAGGTTTTGTGTATGGTACGTCTTTGATATGTTTTTGAGGGATTATTTTTGTTTTCTTCTGGCACAGGAATGACAAAGAGAAAGGTGCAGCTAAAACCAGTGAGTTATTTCTGACAATAAGATTAGAAGCTGCATGATTTTGCCCCTGTTAAAATGTAACCTCCTTTTCTCTTAGGAGTATTGCTGCTTTATTGAATAACCTTTGTGCTTCTGTGATGTGAAGGTAGAATTTGGGGAGGAGGCAAAAAGGAAATGCCAGTGGTTCAGCTATATCCACTTGTGTCCTGCATGTGGAAATTCACCTAAAAGTTGTACATTTCCAAGATTCTGAAGTATTTATCAGAAATGGTAGGTATAGAGGAGGTAGATATATGTATATATTTATAGCTGCTGGATATGTAACACTGTATTTATCAGCCTAATATTAGTATTTATCAAACCAGTAGTAGCATTTATCAATGCAGTTCACTGAAGAGTTGTATCGTCACAAGTGTTTTTCTTTTTATATTCCCTCTCATGGGAATTTCTAGGACTTGCTATCTAGCACCTCTCCTGCTCTTTAGAACGGTTGCTATCGTTTGTTACTTTTACTGTAACTAAACCTGCTCTCTGATATTAATATTTCCCCATCTGAATATTGAGGTGAGATTTCTCATAAAAACTTTTTTTTCTTTTTCTTTTTTTTTTTTTTTTTTTTTTTTTTTTTTAAAAAAAAAAGAGAGATGTGGCTACTCTGTGGTTAGGTGATCTGGAGTGGGTATTTCTATAGAGATGCTTCATGGTCTGCCTCACAGCCTGCTTTAACAGGACTGCAGAACTATTTATATAGCTATACACTGCCATGCAATTGCTAGTACACAATGCAGTCTCTGCCCAACCCAGATGTGGTGACAAAAATTGGATGCAGTTACATGTGCTGTGCGTTTGTGAGAGGAGAACTGTCCTTGAAACCTGGTTCAAACATGATTCACCCTCAAAGGAATCAAAGTCCTAGTTCAGGTAAAGTAGCTGCCAAATACAGAACTTTATTAGCAACTTTTAAAGGCTCCTCTGTCTTAAATTATGTTTTCTTTTGATTCATCATTATTACCTCTTTCCAGATGAATTTTTTCTGCCTTGCTCGTAACAACTTTCACTAGTTCTTGCCTTCTTTTCCTCTACATGTAATTCTGATGGATAATGACTTCTTTTAAAAGAAATATACTAAGAGTGAGGACTCCTTTAAAATAAGTGATTGGTATGTCAAAGATCAGACTTTTTTAGTCTATTGTTCCTGCCTTAACAGCACTGGAAACCTCTGAGCAGAGTCTCTGTGAAATTTGAAAAAAGGAAACTTCTCAACTGATTTTCCCAAATCAAAGCTACTTAGCAGTTCTGAAAAATAATACCTTCACAGTTCATTGACACAGTATTGATCCAGAACTAACAGATATCCTACCTACAGGGAAGTCACTGACTTCAGGGAAGTTAACCTCACAGGCATATTGATAGAAACAGGGCTAGGAAAAGAGCATACAAAGCAAGTGCACTCTTCTCTGAGGCGACTCTTGATTTATTGCCTCATGTCTGTGTTAGCATTGGCAGAATGTTGTGGAGAATGAAAAGAAATTGCTTACTAGGCTCTACCACTTTACTGAGAGCATGCAAGGAAAGTGATGTGAAAAGTGGAATGTGTGGGGAATTAGAGTGAGAGCACAGTATTTTGTTGCTGGCAGATGTCTGCTGGGCTTTACCATTTTACTGGGGTGGTACAATTCAGTTGTTATGACACATCCAGGAAGAAAAACAGAAAACACGAGCTTGAGGCTTGGAGAAAATTAAATGATGATGACTCAGAATTTACACTCGAAACTAAAATGAAGATTGAATTTGTTTAGCAGAGGACTCTGAAGCACACATGAAGAAATGAGCTTCCGATTTTCTGAAGCTTTGTACAGATCTTCAGATGAAGAGGGTAACATTAGAAAGCTAGTGTCAAGGTGAAAAGCAAGGACGATTACAGATAAACTGCAAGCTGAGCGTATGTTTTTGCTTCCGTCCTCTTTTCAGAAGAATTCTTTTGTTCAGTGTGTAGTCAGCCCCACATCTGCTTTTGCTGAAATCCAAGGAGAAGTCTTTCAGTGCCTAGAAGTGTTGTTGTTTGACTCGTTTGGCTGGGACACAGAGTTTCAAGTAACCTATGAACTCTGTGCCATATACTTGCAATAAGCAGAGGGTCTGCTGGGGTGATCTACTTAACTTGCCATTAAGTTTTATGTAACTCTTACAGCATCGTTTAAAAATGGTTTGAGGGATTCTCTGCAGTAATATGGCATACATTAACTTTTAGTTTGAAAGTAGTAGCCAATTTTTATCCATTATATAAACAGATCTATTTTTATTATATTTGCTGAACTGTCGTCTTAAGTCTGATAGACTATTATGTATTATTTATCATCCTCACTGTAATGTGGCATTTTGCTTTAAACTTTAACCCTTCCAGTGGTTGAATTGAATAGGGGTGAGATTCTCAGAAATAGTATTTGGATGGATCTGAATGGTTACCTGAATCAAGGCATTTCAAAAGCATTTAGAAAGAGGATAAACATCATTGCCTCATTTTCACACATGGTGAAAGACAAACACAGATAAAATTTTTTTGTTCAAGTTTGTGTAAGCTACTTAGTCCCAGAGCTAGAAATAGCCGTGGCCCTCCAGATGTTTTATTCTTTATCCATTGCCTATCTACAGAAGAACTTGCTTTGTCTTGTGAAATATAAAAGGTGCGAGAGATTTTACACCAGTTATACTCCTTTTATTTGTCTCATTTCTGGATTTATGGATTGCACAGAAAGGGTCTGTGTTAGTCATAATTGTCTACTGCTGGACTCATCTGTTTCAACACTTCACCGTTTTTTTGTGTTTGCAAAATTTAAAAATAATTTTTCTCTACGTACAACAAATTTGTTAGCAGCAAGATCACTTTGTGTAGCATACCAAGAACACAAGTGACTGTGGCTTTGATACCTGAAGTAGTCTGTGTTCAAAATTCTTGTTCACTTTAAGTAGCAGCTATAATCGCCAAGTGCTGAAAGACCAGATGGTCATCTTGCTGTTTGTTATCAGAGAAATTCAGATGCTTCTATCTTTGCCAAAGTAGCCACAGTCTACATCAGATGATGGTGCTGTATGGGCCGTATCGCCCCTTATTTTCCAAAAACATAGCCTCAAACATTACTGACTACTATCAAGCCATTAGGGCATATTCAGCTGTTCTTTCATATTTTTATGCATCATAAAGACAGAGTTGGTGATCTCAGTGGCTCATCAAGAAGGCAGTGGCTACAGTACACAACTGCTGATGACTGTCACCAGGTAAAGGGACACTCAGTCCAATGAAGTATCTCTGATTTAAAGATCCAACATACTGATATTCTAAAAAGGACAGGAAGCAGATAGCATCAGATACTGCATGTCACTTGAGGCAAAGGGTACGTGTCATTCCCTTTACTAGTACTTGGCAATAATGAGTTCTGTTTATCACCAGCCACTTGGCAACAAGAACTATTCCTGGTCAGAGCGTTGCTGCTGCCCTGCACAGCAGCTGCTCTGGAATTTCTGCTGTTTGCAAGAATGAGGCAATTTCTGTTGCTCCTGTGAGAACAGAAATAGGATAATGATCCTTTGGATGGATGCTTAGTTTTGAAGAAGAGGAAAGGAGGGTTACATTGCCAGTTTCTGTCACATGCTGATTTCCATCACTTAGAGTTGTTGGGCCTAACCTATACTAAGTTAATTTCTCTGATAGATCATTGACTAAGTGATTTGGGACTACTGTGCTATTTATGGACTCTGTACATTGAGCTGCAGCATAGCTTATTTCTGAAGTAGAAGGTCAAGCTCATTGTCATCCAATAAAATGGTCAGGATTAGCTCTCTTACCAGACTATGTCACTGTGGGTTATAGTGGTGATGAAACCTGTTCTTACTCTATCTGTTGTATGAATCCAAGCTTCAAGTGTTAGCATTGGCTTTAAAAGCTTTACATTTTCTTTCCCCATTAAAAAAAAAAAAATAAAGAGCTCATATTTCAAAATAAATCATCTGAATTGTACTTTATTTGACATCTGACACAGCTGAGATTTCAAGCCACTGAATGCACATATAATGCATTTTTAAAAGTGACATTGCTATGGTTATGAGTTACACAACAACATGATGTCAGCCCTTTGAATGGTGTCATGGTATTTAGCAATGCCACTTGGACAGAAAAGTTCACACACAGAAGGCTGTCCAACAGTTCTAAGAATTTTATATCTTTTGAAGTATTCAATCTATTTCTTTACATGTTGAAGTGCTGGCCTTCCAAACCCTTGTTTTTATTTTCCAGCAATCTTGGTGAACTTGGGGTCACTGGATTGCTTGCTTTCTCACTAGCTGCACTGGAATCAAGAAGTCATCAGCTAAATTACTGTAGTTTAAAATCTGTCTAAAATGAGATGAAAGTGGTACTTTACACCAGTATTAGGACTCTGCTTTCAATATGGCACAAGGATAGAACCCAAACCAAGGAGTTAGAGGTGGCTCAAAGAAAAGGTGGATTTTCGGTACTGGCCCAAAATAAAAAGAAATGGGACTTTCAGATTTCAACTGCCTACTTAAGTCACAAGTTTTCATTGATTAGAGATGTTTCAGCAAAGAAAGATTCTATTAAAATTGGCTTTTAGTTTTTTAAGACATCACTCTGTCTACTGAGCTTATAGCAAAACAGAAAGATGAAAACTTTATGCAAATATTATTAATCTATACAGACAATGTGGCAATGATAGTATATGTGTTCCTTTGTTTGGAAAAAAGTCAAATAGGGGGCAATGAGTATGGACTGGACCATAAAAATCATATTTGTCTGTTCAGATTGTTCAGAATAAGCAAGTTTCCAAGTGTTGCATGCAATATGGTGATGCAGACTGGGAGAAGCAGGAAAAAAAACAAGTTGACGTATAAAGTGGATTTTTATTTAGCAGATTACTGTCCACTTCCATCAAGCTCAGTATGTGAAAAACACTGGGCTTATACAGTTGACTGCTGAGAAATGTACTGGCAGTCTCAGCTAACATACACATTGTGAAATTATTTGTATGAATTCTTGTTCAGTTGGTAATTTCAATTGACTACCCATTAATGGATAAGCCTAATTCATGTTGTTGTTACTGCAGATATTAAATTACTTACTCCAGCTGAAAGTTTAGCATGCACTGGGAGCTGTTTACAAACAAACCTTTTGTGAACAGATATAGGGCTTTTCTTTATCACCTCTCATGAGCTCCTTCATTAGCTGACAAGAAAAAAAAAAGGTTTTTATGTTCTTTTTAAATTGTTGTTAAACTTTTCACTTAAAAACAGACCTCTTTACTCAACAGATTTCAGTAATTGAAAATTTAAATGATTCTGCATTGAATTCTGTTCATCAGCAGCCTCTTGGCAAAAAATCCTATTCCTGGTCAGTGCTATGCTGCTGCCCTGCACAGCAGCTGCTCTGGAACGGCTACAGCTCTCAATAATGAGGCAATTTCTGTAGCTCCGATGGAAGCAGAAAGAGGCCAATAGTTCTTTGAGGAGGTGCTTCAAGTTGAATAAAAAAAAAAAAAAAAAAAAAAAAAAAAAAAAAAAAAAAAGGAAGGTTACATTGCTTTTGTTTCCAGCTGGCTTTGCAAAATCACTATGTTAACTCAGGTAGGATAGGGCTGATGCTGGAGATGCTTTTGAGCAAGCAGCACACTTGCAGCTGCACGTTTTAAAATCTGCTTTTGCCTTTTTACTTCATTTTCAGCAAGGTGCTTCTTCATGCTGTCTCTACATTAAATTCATTGACATCTGTGTTCTGCTTTCGACATACAAAATACTGGTAGAAATGTTAAAATTGTTTTGTAAAATTAGGCCTTGTCATTTCCAGTTGGATATGCAATTACCAGAATGAGAAAAAAAAACAAAACAACAAATCAGTGTACAAATGCTTAGAGAAATAGATGATTTCCTGGGAGATTGTTGGGTATAATACACTTGTCTGAGTGCTGCAATCAAATACTTCTATGATGAACATTCTAGAGGAATTTATGAGGAAAATATTAATTCTTGTTTTCTGATGTATTTGGATCTTCAAAGTCAATAGGGCATGAGGACACCTGTTAAATACTGAAGACAAAATAAATATTTAAGTGATTTTTCATTTCTACCAAGAGTTATGCATCCTGCATAACTACATATGCAATTCTTTGTTAATGACTGTAGTCATTTAGTAATGGACTGTATCAGAATTTAAAAATGATTGTGTGACAAAATTAAGGCTAATATGCCCTGATTTTAAGGCATTCTTAAGACCACAGCTTAAGTCATTAGCTTTTTCATTAAGCTTTTCTGTTTGAGTTGCAGCACATATTTAAAAATGTATTTAAATCACACATATCTGTATTATTTGTGGTTATACAAACTAATACTTTTAAATAGTCTATTGCTCCTTATATGTCAATATATTTAGAATTATTGCAGTAAATTTAGGTACTGTCAGATGATCTGACTTCAGTGGAGACTATGTCTAAGTAACATACATGTGAAAGTCCCAGATAAGGTATTCTAAAGGAGACTGAGAGATTTTTAATTATATTGTTCTGGTCAGAAGATAAAGAAAACAATAAAATATGCATTCACTCCAACTTCCAGCAACAACTATTTTTCATGTTCATTCTTTATGCCTTATTGGTTGTAGTCTATGTTTAGATTTTAGGGACCTGCAAATGAGTCTAGTAGAGAGGTAGTGTTTACAGTACCTATTAAATGCTGTCAGTTCTAGAATAACACCTATAATATTTGTTCAAATTCAGCCTTCATTATTTTTAGCTCTCCTGGGAAATTATTAGCTTTCGAATGATGCCTCATATATTTAAGCTAGAAATAAGAAGATTTTATACTAAGCGTATTAGTTTGTTTAACGTCAGAGAGGAAGCCAAGTCATTATGCCAATTCTTATTTTAAAGAGCTTTTATCACTGTATTTTATCACTATTAAAGTGATAGGGTTTTTTCAGAAGTAGTCAATAAGGCCCATAAGTAAAATTTAGACAAGCATCTATGACCCCAGGTTGCATTTCCAAAGATACCCAGGCAAGTAAAACCACAGGCATATGTCTAGAAGGGTTTCAAAAAACAAAACAAAATCTTGGTACTATCTATCAATCTAGCAGTGGTTTCAGTGGAAATTATGTACACGACTGCTTTTGAAAAATCTCTTCCGTGTCCATCTTTCTATTCAGTGCATTAAAAAAAAAACCCAAAACAAAAAACCCACTGAAAAGCTGTTTCACATGATGTGAACCTTCAAGGTCTCACTGACTTTGCATGAGACTTGTACTAATGTTTGAACATAGATTAACTCTTGGAAGTTAGTATTTAGTTTTCTAGATGTAGCCATCTACTTGCCACAAAATCAAGACCATTTTAGACACTTTAGTAAAACTAAACACTTTAGTAAGCACTTACGTATGAAGAACTGACAACTTTTGATAGAATGTGCCATGACTAGTAGGTGAACTTTAAAATGACGTTATGAACTTTTCAAGTTGTTTTGAATGAATATTAAAAATGAGGTTTTCGATATGTGTGTACCCTTTCAAATCAGGCACAAGTAGTAACTACTGACTGCTCAAAAGAGACTCTATTTGCTATATTTATAATACAGAAGGGGAAATATCAAAAGTTCAGCTGGTAGTTCTTCAGAAAAACAGATGACTAGTTAGAAACCAGTGGGAATCCAGTCAAGGGAAAATATTTGTGGTGCAGTGATACTTATGGCCAAAAGACCTAGGAAAATCAATGATCAATGTTTTCTTTAGTGAGCATAGAGAACTTCTCAAGTTAACTCATACTGTATTCAGTGCAGTGAGCCAAAGACAGTTGAAGTTAACAGATAGCCTTCAGTAAGTATTCATGGATTCCCGTGCCTTATGAAGTAAAGAAATTCCTGGACAGGGACAGCCCAGATTTTTAATATAACTATTTCCCCCTTCTTGGGTACCATCACTTTCCCCTTTTTAATTTTTCTACGTTACAGCTTTTCCTTTACAATGTCTCTCTTTTCTCTGTCGAATGAAAGTATAGACATGGATCTTTTTTTCAATATTACATCCTATAAAACCCAGCAAGGGCACCCCCACCTTTTCATAGTTCAAAGATAATAATTTTACTTTCAAAATCTGTTGCAGGTTAATGGATTCTTGATGGAGGGTTCAAGACTGATTTATTTAAAAAAAAAAAAATTTGCTCTTCTTCCAGAGATCTAAGCTTCATCTTTTTCACAGAATAAAAATTTCTATTTGAAGAGAGCAGCAGACAGTAAGAATATCACCAGTTATGAACTCTGCTCATTTTATTAGTCTTCATCTTAGTGACAACAGGAAATAGTTGCCTTTATTGCATCAACTCCTACTGCTTTCAAAACCTAAAATAGTCTGACTACATAACAAAGTTTATAGTAGCTGACTTAACACCATTAGAGCTGCTGTTGTAGAATTTAATTACATTGCTGGCACAAAGAAATATAAGGGTCAAATTCTACAAAAAAAATCTTTCTATTATTTTTTGAACAATTGTATTATCTGATCACTGAGCTTTTTGAAGTGATTGTATCTTGGGATAGCTATATGACATCTTCTGTATCTGATTCCTTAAATTATGGTGGAACTTCTCAAGTGTATGAAAATTATTTATGTGGGTATTTCATAGGTTACCCTTCACTTCAATACATAACAGTGACTTGAGAGGACATTTCTACCCCATTTCCCTCAATCCAGACCAACTGGGAATGGTACAATGCACAATATTAAAAGTAGCCTGAAATATGCTGAACTGTATACATACTAATTCATAGCAAATATGTATAATCCTTTCGGGCTTCTAATGCTGAACTCTAACTGTTTCAAAACAATTCAGTTACCAAAGAAGGTTTGCCAAGATCTGACGAATGTAAAGTACAATTTCTGTCTTCACAGATTTGGTGTGGGAAAGTTACCTACTGAAACTGCAGTTCAATGCAAAGGGATCAATTTAGAAAAGCTAGTGGAATGCAGTTATCTTTGAAGTTGTTCTGTGCTGCTTCTATATTGCTTTGGGTGAAGGGAGGAACTGATGTGAGGCAGGTAGAGGGGCTTTGTGCTGTTGATTCAACTCAGTGGGTAAGAACTTCAGGCAGGGATCTGTCATACTTCAGTCATATGGCTTTTGTAGATGAGCTCATTAGGTCAGCAGTAGCTATTTTTAAAATCTTCAAGATGCCTGAGTATCTCAATGCCTGTTTTATCACTGAGCATCTCAAAATTGTACTTGAGCATATTCTTCATCCTTTCTCCATATCCTGCTTTATGGCACAACATTCTTATCGAGAAATACTTATTTTAATACTTATTTAATGACATCTGATAACCAGATCTTGGTCTAGATTTTAAATATTATTATTGTCATGATTTCATAAAAAACTGCTGGGCCATGTATATTCATAGGATTAGAAATGAATCTGTGTGAAGAGCAGTGTAAAAAGTTAATTCATTTTTTATGCATTAATAAGTGCACCGTCTCGTTGCAGGAATAAAACATGAAGAGTATGTTCCATCCATAATATCAAGAAAGATAGATAAGCTTTTCCCTTCTACTTTTACTGTCTGAGAGTGGAGTGCTTTCTCCAACAGGATTCACCCTTAGTCAGGCTAAGGCCTGAGGGTTCTTAAAGGCAAAGGAGCAATTCTAACTTGTGTTAACCTGCAAAAGGCACTTTTCTGGGTCTTTGTTTACTGTATTGTACCACAGCAGTTGAAATAAGCTTGGATTTGTTTGATCTTCACATTGAAGTTCACTGTGTGGTCTTAAGTGGATTAATCCCAATAAAATTTAGCCTCTTAATGGAGAGTCCGTACCCAACTGACTTAATTGACTTAAGGATACAACTGCTGGAGTTTTCTTACTTAATTACTTGGGAAGAAAAAGTATGTCCCATGGGATATTCAGAGTTTTAATTTCTGAACATTTCTAACTCCTCCCACTGGCTGTAGAATGAGCTTGAGGAGGTTCATCACTCAGATATCTTGTTTACATGGAATGAATTTGAACCAGAATCTCCTCCTGCCTATTGGATCAAGCTCTGTTTAGTTTTGATCATTCAGAAGGTTCAGTTTGTATATGGATAAAGGGGAATGTTTGTCACAGATTGTCTATAAAGGACTGAATTTAAAAGTCTTTTGTCTGAAAAGAGGTGGAAGGAATAGTGCAGTCAACAACAAAAAACATAAATGAGAATTTTTCTAATACATCTATCCTTATCTTGATCAATAGTGGAGGTACAACGACAACACCCGTTCTTCCTACACCTCTATCATCCTTTCAGAAAAACCACAAAAAAACATCAGTAAGAAATACTTTAAAATGATGGAATTAAAAAATATAAGTAGGGTCATAATGCAAATTATTTCATCAGTTCCTCTGTTTTTGTTCAGTGCCCATTGATTTAGAGTATAATGCCAGAAACAATTAGAAAATGCAGAAGTGTTCTAAAAGCAAATATATAGGGTGATTTTGCATTTAATCATAGCTACATATTTCAGGAATAAACATGGCTTTTATTCAGAACATGTATTTGCCAATAATACATCTGATTAAACTAGGAAAATTAGACATACTATCAGTAGCTTGCTCCCAAAATACACAAGAAGAAATCAGATACATTTTCAGTAGCTTGCTCTCAAATCTCTTCAGTCTATGAGTCACCAGATTCTTCCTGCCAAACTAAATATGTCTCTGAAAGGCTGGAAACTTTAATGGAAAGAAACATAAAACTTGAAATACGTAGGAAAAACTAAGTTTTTTCATGGAATACCTGTTGACTAGTAATTCAGGAATTCAGGGGATGTAGAAACAAATTACTACATATTACTTGTCTACAGAAATTTTGAAGTATGAAATATATTAAAGTTAAACCTGCTATGTTAACCTAAAATGAATGTCCTTATTAGCTTTCATGTAACCTAAAGTAATCTATATAAAGTAACAAAAAGAAGTTGAAAAAAATCATTCTAGTTTATCCAGTGATAATGATGGGGGTGAGTTGCAAGAAACATTTAGTATAGTTCATGCAAGTCTGAAAAATCCCTTGTAAATTGGATTTATTATACATAGTAGCACACATTCCTCAAAGCTAATGAAGAATGTACTCATCTTTCCAGTTTCACAACCATAATGACATCTTCTGTACCGTTTTCCCCACACACCGATACTTTTCCCACCTTTGCATAATCCGTGCATTTAAAAATATTCTTTAGAATACAGACTTACTATGAAATACAGGGTTTATGCATCTGACTTAAGCTTTTATCCATTACTTTAGTCAGATATGGCTGTTAATTAACAATCTTTCAAAGTCAAAACCATTTTCTTGCCTTAGAAGATGATGATCATAGCAGCTGGGGGCGTGACTTGATTGCTTACTGATTTGAAGACAGAAATAGTTAATAAGTATTGTTAGAATATATATTTTCAGAAATAGTTTTGTTCACTGATCTGGATTGAGTCAGAATGGTCTGAACTAAACTCTTATTTTGTGTAAATTTCTACCAGTCGCACAAACACTATAAACAAATGGTTCTGTGCCAAAAAAATTCATGAGTTCAGGTTCTGGTGTGAGCCATAATTTCATAATGGAAACAGTTCCCCTGCTTCCCCACTTTTATGGACACATGAGGAAGCAGAAGGGTCTGCTGTCTGTAGGCATTCTCTTACTCTAGAACAGTTAGATTACATAATGGGAAATCTGGGACCACAGTTGAATTTCAATAGATGGGAAGTATATAAATATGCTGTAGACTCAGGGAAAAAAAGGGAGAGATATGAGTCTTGAATTGTTTCTTTGATAAAAGGAGGCTATTCCAGTTTTCACTAGCAAAGGATTCAACATCACGTAAACAAACAGCTTCCAGTCTCTCTCAAAAGAGCATGAGCACTGAAAAGATGAAATTTGACTGTACATGGAATTCAATCATAAAGTATCACAAGTATCTCATACTTGTGCCTGATTTTGTAGGAATTTAAGTTTACTAAGGAATTCAGATCAGTTTTCTATAGGAATCCTAAACCAGTTTGACAGGAATCAATGCTGGAGAGGCAATCAGAAATTTAATGTAAAAGTTGTTCAGATAAAATCGACAAGATAAGCTCATCTATGTAATTTTTTAATACTTGAAGTATGAAAAAAAAATATCATTCAACTTTTCTTGCTTTGGTGTGGTAAAAAAGGCAACTTGTCCTATTATGCTGCAATCTATGTTTTAACCTGTGCATACAGCCTTTTGGTTGAAATAAGCATTTAACTGGATTAAATGTTTTAAACTTTTTCTTACATTGACAATGCAAAATTTTCTACAAGTTAGAGTGACCCAGTGGCCAGTGTACATTATGCCCCTTCAAAGTCTATGGAGTTGTTAAAATTCTTGTCCTCAGAATCTAGTTCACTGATGCAAACATGAAATATGCCTGCCATTACTTAAGAGTTAGACCCAGAACTTGGCCTTTATCTTGCAAAGTGATTTTGCACTAAATGCACCACAAAGAAAACATGAATTAATGGCTTTTCCTGCTTTCTGACATGGAAGTTCCTGTGGTTGTTACCAGAGATAAATTTAGTATAAATTCTTCAATAAGCATATATTTGTGGTATTTCTTTTGTCTTGATTTCTAGACTGAAAAATTACTTAACTGTTAGTTGCTCCTTTCATTTGTTGTCATATTTTTTTTAACAATCAAGCTTCTATCATAGGGAAATATTGACATTAATAAATGAGTTCAGGTCCATATTTTATTAGCAAAGCTCTGAAATGAAAGTAGTTATAAGTCTCTGATTTTTCAGTGATGTGAAGGTTCGAAGCATGCACAAGAGATAAAGTGCTGAATAAGCTCTAGAGAGATGGCTGTATGACATTTCTTCTTCTCTGTATAGATTGCCCTAGATTCTCAGCCGTAAAAGAAAAAGTTTTAATGAGGAGACTGAGTGGTTTTGCTAATCTGAATAATTTGCTTTCTGACTCTTGCTGTTGTTGATAAAATTTTACAAATTAATTATTATTACCAGAACAAATTATGAAGTCCGTATTCAAATTGGCCATTTTGGCTAATTGCAGAAAGCATATTCCAGTATTTAAGTCAGCAAAGGATTCTTCTTGGTGTTTAAGATTCAGTGGAAAAGTAAGAGGGGCAACTACGCCAAGAATTAATGCTGATCTTGCCAAGGGCTTCTGTGAGTGACTTTATCCAACATGAGACTAAACAATGTATTAAATACAAATACAGCAGTTAGGGAATCAAATGTCAAATAACAGCTTACTACTATTTGAGATAAAATCTGAAAGCTGATCGAGTGCATAGATAAAGGGAAAGATCACAAAAAACATTAGCCTTGCTAATATCTAACAGCTAATAAAGACACGTAGAAAATCAAACTTTTTGAAAAACTGTACTTATTTGGTTTTCGTAGTAGAGCCTTTTTGTAGACATGTTTCTTCTGAAATCTTGATCGATGTTTGCTTCCTGTCACCTCATTAAGACTATCATTACTGCTACAGTTCCTCTTAATGATAAGGCTGAAAAATCATTAAATCCTTGCTAACTTGAGAACTAGCTGTAGAGGAGACCTGTTTGAAGAGTCTAAATTTAGTATGCTTTAAACGCTAAATCCATCTAGACTCACTGTGTGATCCATGGAGAAAGAAGGAAGAACTTGTTTCTTGGTTGTTAAAGAGATAACTTAAGAGGATTAACCTCACTAAACTTAGGTTAGTGTTGAACACTCAATAGCTTTTGTTAATGTGGTAAAAAAAGGACAAATTCTTCCAAAGGCTGGCTTGTTTTCAAGAACTTCCTCAATGATTACTACCAGGGGCAATAGAGCAGGCACCAAACTTTTGTGTCAGTTGTTTGACTATAGAGATACCATTTCAAAAGCCAGAGCTGTTTTTTCTTACAGAGGTATTTCAATAACTGTGCCTATAGTCCTGGTGCCTTAAGCAGTGACCCTGCAGACCTTGCTAAAGCACATCTCAGCTCCTTTTGATCCCAGTTTTCCTATAAGAAGTAAGGAACCTGGGCGTAAAGATTGAAGAGTATGCTCATATCTTCTGTGTATATGGAAAGGGGCATGTAGCCAGAAAAAAGAAAATAAAGACACACTCGGATCTTGTTGTTCAAGCATAGCCAAGACGACCAGCATTTGTTTGCAAAGATTTGTAAGACTGTCACTGACACCACAAGCTGTGTGTCCCCACCACAGCTTTTCAGCATTCCTCTCCTGAGCTTGTAGCATTAACATTGCTTCAAGCGATGACACTATGAGGAGCTAATGACTCATAGCTCCTACAGGTATGGAGTAGTTAAAGAACTGAGTGCCATCCTATCTCTTGTAATTATGTTGATAGGTTTGACAAGCCTAGGAATTTTAATAACATCTTAAAAGTAGATTTTCTGAAGTAAACAAGAAGCTGTTAGCTAAAAGGATATAGAAGAAGCCAAATGTAATTGCCTTTTATTCTTCCCCTTATTTCCTCCTCTGTAAGGCAGCAGTTCCTCCTTATATACCTTAGTTCTATAAAACAATGAGATCTAATGACAGCTCTGATTACTCAAAATTGTGTTTATGGTCTTATCCTGATTTTCTGATGATTATAAACCTAAACTCCTATGTTGCGCACAGCTGGGGATATTCCCAAGAACAACACAGAAATCTGATTGTTTCAGTGGAAAAAAAATGTAGTAGAAGTCTGTAATGATACTCCACAAA
This sequence comes from Florisuga fusca, assembly GCA_038090715.1. Lineage (NCBI taxonomy): Eukaryota > Metazoa > Chordata > Aves > Apodiformes > Trochilidae > Florisuga > Florisuga fusca. The sequence goes on from JAAWXA010000003.1 coordinate 2,331,784, forward strand.
GCAGTTGACACAAGGTGCATTGGTCTGGATACCAGAAAACTTAGTCTTTTATGCAAATCACCCTTCTACATATGGAAGCATGTCCTAGATCATTTGTCATTCTCTGAAGAAGGTCAGAGGAATGTCATTATGACAGGTATCTAAATAAGCACCATCTTTTGTATGCAAGTGAAGCTTCAGAAAATTCACCAAAAGCCCCAAACAGTTTGTTTTAACAGAAGGAAGGCCGGGTTTTTAACTCATGAAATTTATTGCCATGGTTTCAAGTAAGTGTTGCGATCTAGTTTGGGCTTAGGAATTAGAATAACCACAAGTACCTATGGAAATAAGAAGGCTTTTTCTATATTGGCACTTGTGTGTATTGTTAGGCAAACTGGTATCCTTTATTGAAAAAGGTATCTTTTCAGAGAAGAAACTAGGTAGAAAAGAATAGAGCATTTGCTCCTTACAGCAAACTACACTTGCCTTCCTTTCTCATGGTAGTCATAGCCCTCATCAAACCATGTGAGAAGCGACAAATGAATGTCCATCAAGTTCAACATGTGTGAAGAAGGAACTGTAAGTTTCCTGTAATTTGTCCTTTCAGTTTTTCCAACGCTGTGTCTCTGCAGGATTGCTTTATAATCGTGGTGGCATAGCAGATCTTTCTAGATATTAAAACTCAAATGAACGTAGCAACCACCCCACTTTGCTTCATGACTGTTGAATCAAGTAGTTTTGAGTCTAGAGAAAGATTAACTGAGAAAAGTTGTGTCTAAACATATTCGCTTGTGTACTTGGGTGGCAGAAGCTCTGCTAGAGAGGTGTTGATATATAAAAGGTGGCAAGACATTTTTCTTCACTGGTGAATCATAGGAGAGAAAAAGTAGTCCAAGAAATAGCCAGTCCTGGCTTCAGTTAAATGTGACCAAGGGAAAAAGCAGAGGTTCTAATCTGGGATTTGTGCAGTGGCCTCCCCTAAAAAAAAAACTTAAAACTGTTCCTTGTCAGTGTACCTCATGAAGGAATGGAGTTATAGAAACCAAATTTGACTTCCTCTTGAAGTCAATACTCTTTTTTGTGTGTGGTAAGCAGCTGGGGCATCTCCTCAAAAGCTGTTAAGAATTTCCTTTTGTAGCTAGGAAGTTGGGCAGAGTACACTACACAGGATTTTTTTTTTTAATTCCAGTAGATATAGCCTTGTGGTTGTGGACTACAGAGTTTCAACAGAAAGTAACTCAGTTATTTCTATCTTCATTTCCACCCACAACTCTCAAGGATAATCAGGAGCTTTGACCTTGAGCCTGAACCAGAAGCTCCACCTCAGCCAAAAGGTATTCTTTATATTTGGAGTGTCTAGTGAAATACAGAATGGTGGAAGAAGTGGAAGAAAAACCTTCCCTCTCAGCTTTTTCCTGTGCAACTTAAAGGCAAACAATACTACTGATTATACTTGATATAAAGGAACCATGGTATGAGAATATAAGGTTGAAAATACAATATAAATTTATATTCTCTTCACTAGAAGAGAAAGTTCATTGGATTTCTATTTCTGCCAATGATGAAGCATTCTTAAAAGGTCCCTTGAAAGGGGGCAACATTTCCATCTTCCAATAATACACTGCGTTCTATAGTATATTTGATATAAGGAACTCAGCTTCTTCTTACAATGCTATTTCATTTAATTTTCTACCATTCTGTATTTTAAGCACTAACAGATAAGAAGGAGAAGATTAAAACAAATAAAATTGCTGCCTCATGAATTAGAAGTAGTGTTTCAGCACAACAGTGTAAGACTTTCTTAAAAAGGGGTGTTCATTCATTATAAAAACTTTTCCTACAAGACAAGGTAGACCTTTATGGTGTCAACAGTTACATTAAGAAAAACAACAAAGAAAACTAGAGATAGTCTTTTCTGACAGCAGATAAAACTTAAGACTGAAAGGGTAAAGGTTTCCTTTAAAACTTCAGTGCCCTACCCTGATATTTTAAAGTAAGGGTGATGTAGTTTAGGGAATGTAGAGATTTGAAACAGATTGTGCAACCTTAGAATAACTTAGATTGTGAACAAAGGGAGTTATTGCTGATGATTAGCATTTCACTTGACCTCTTACCTTGAGGGACATGAAGAGTACATGTAACAGTGAGCCTGATTGCTTGGCAGTAGCAGCCACTCTTGTGGTCAACAAGTGTGATAGTTCTATGAACAAGCAGGAGACATTTTTTCTGGGAGATAAATGGCTGGGAAAATGCTTTAAACTCACAGACAGCAGAAAAAAAAAAAAAAAAGCTATACCTAGTATGCAATATATTATGCAGTATATTGTATTGTATTGTGTCACTGTTTTCTGGTGCAGAAACAAGATCAGGCAATGAAAGTCTTCCTTTATATTCCTTCCAACTATTAAAGTATTTATAGGAGACTCAATTACCCCCTTAAATGTAAGTGAACTGCTGGGAAATGTAACAGATTTTGGTGTTCAAATGAACATATGAAAAGTTGGTAGAAAAATGTAAATTCCTTTCTGAGAGATTTCAGTATTTTTAGTATGGTGTTTAGCACCAGAATACTAAGTTAAATGGCACCCTAGATGCTCATGAACAATATCCAAAGTGTTAAATAGAGCAAAGAAGAGTTCTTCAGTGACTTACTTTGCATGTATGAAACAAAGTAAGTGTGAAGGTGTTAAAGGTAAAACTTAATAAGAAGTGCCAAGCAGATAGTCTTCAGCTTGTTACATTGCAAAGATCAGTTTTTTTTTTTAAATTAAAGGTGGAAGAATTCCCAGTACTGTTTTTATTGCAAACAAAGTGAAGAATATTGAAAGCAAAAACGCCAGTAATAGAAGTTAATAGGAAAGGGGTGAATAAGATCCAAAATACAAGTGATAGCTTAAAAGACAAGAATTATTGGGATAAGGTGAGGATTATAGAAGTGAAAAAAACCCAAATCAAACCCAACTAAACCTCACAAAGTATATAAACAAATAGAAAAAAATCCCCTTCAGTTATTTCCTTTCTTAATAGCCCAACTACCCCATATTTTCTTTTCTTATTTTTATTTTTGTTTGGAGAGGTAACTGGGGCCCCAAAGGAGAGGTAAATTCAGAAAACAACTTCAAAGAAGCACATATTATTGTTAAAAGTAAACACCAGTTTAAAAGGCTCTAAAAGCACAAATTCTTGGACACGTTGAATAAATATATTAATGAATTAGTTCAGAATGAATAAATTCCTGCTAAAATTTTCATTAACTTCATGATATTTGAATAGCAAACAGATTTCTACTAGTTGCAAGGCATGTATTGTGTTGATCATGACCTCACTTATAAGAAGTTACTGCAATAAAACACTTATCTAACTACTTCAGGTTTGCAAAATCTGCGAAAGAAAAATATTGTGATGTTCAGTTCCAAAGAGTAGGTCTTGCTACAAAAGGGTTTTTGAGTATATCCACACTATTGCAGACCTCATTCTATCTGTTTTCTGTACTGGTGTAATTCTTTATTAGCTTACCATACATGGATTTTCCTTCACCTGTATTTAAGTTGTATTTAACTCATGAAATGTGGATATTTGGAAGTGGTAACTTTTTGCTTGATGCCTTCCAGCATTTTTCTTTTTTTTTTTTTTCTAAACCAGATGTTGAAGCTTTGTGTTTGTAATATGACACAATGTGTACTTAAACTGTTTATGAGTAGTTTGACATAACAGGTTCATGTGCCTCATGAATATCTTGGGTTTAGTGTGTTCTTTCATTTGTTTAATTTCTGTGGCAGGTCAGCAGAAAACATTAATATAGCAGATGGAATAGCAGCAGCTGTAAAGTGAATAAAAAAATACCGCATCTGAAAAGCATTATTTATCAGAAAGTCAGAGAGGCTGAACACAGGCACACATCTAATTTTTTCTGAGACTTCCTGGTCACTGAAGACTTGGCTATATCCAAGACAGACAACACTAATCATACTTAACAGCTTGGTTTGATCATTTCAAAGCTCACTTAGAGCAGTTGCAAACTCCAGCAGATTACTTGGAAGGTTTAGAGTTGAATGAAAGGGTTTACTTACTGAAGTAAAAGCCTCTGTCTCCACACACAAACTGAAGAGCATCAACCAGCTCAGCACCACAAAGTGTTTCTGGGCCAGCAGCAGCAGAACTGGTTAAGGTGAGCAAACACAGGCCAAGGTAGAAGAAATGAATGTAGGACACAGTGTGCATCTTCACCTGCCAACGAAGCAAAAGCAGTGTCAAAATTTCCCAACAGGGCTTTAAAGAAAATGACTCCTGCATCCTTGAGAATTGAGAAAGCAGAGGTACTATAATTTGTTAGGCAATAAACAAGAGTATCAGGAAATGTCTCACCATAATTTTTTAACTGTTTACATATTATAGTCCACGTATTTTGTAAACTGATTGCTTCCTCGGGTGAATATTCTTGGTTCACATTCACACACCGTAGGAGTGTTTTCGTAACACATTTTAGTAACTGTGTTTTATGGTTGCACCTGCCTGCAAAAGGACGATCCAGAAAAGTGCAATAGTCAGGCAAAGGGAAGCCTGACAAAAGGAATGACAAGAATAAGGACGACTGGACAGCCTCGAGTAGTTTTGCCTGAGAGGCTAAGAGAGAACGTGACAGTTGCCTGCCAGTGTATTGTCAGTGTGGGTCATGACAAATATTTAATCTAAGGAATATCTCTGGCATAGCTGTAAACCGGATGGAAGGAAATTTGGCCCACTACGTAAAGGGTTCATGATTAGTACTCTATGGTTCTCCAGACACCTTGAAATGGGAAGTAGCAGGACAAAACAAAAGAGGCTTCATGGGAGAACTTGCCAGAGCTACAGAAGAGCTGCTGAGGCACATTCCATAGTAGGTGGACACATTCCATGACTCTTACAGCCCTCTGTTACTAGGAAGTTAACATTTGGAAGTATCCAAAAAATTAGGAGGAGCACTAGTGGGAATGTCAAGTATCCGTATATTTACTTCACGGAAGCAGCTATACCGTCACTGACCTTCATTATATCCTCTTAGTCAGGTTTGGCTATGAAGTATGTACAGAGAGAAAAAGATGTAAATCTTTTCTTATTTACGTTTTCTTAGACATTTTTTTTCCCTAGACTTGTAATTGAAGGCCAACTGAAGAAAGGGTGTAAATTTGTATATTTCCATTTATCTAATTCTTTTAGTACCAATTTATACCAAAGATCTTTTTACCCAACATGTCAAAGAAGAAAGCTTTTTTTTTAATTCTCTTTAAAATACTAGGAAATGGTATTTATGCTTATTTTATTTTTAGCAGGACAGAGAAGAATGTGCTTAATGAATATTAACAACTGATTAAAGTCTCTTGACAGAAATGCTAGTTTTGAAAGTTGTAAACCTGCATTAAATTTAATTCTCTTTCAAGGTTAATGTTAGTATTGCAGTCAGGTAAAAAGTTACAAATCTTTCTTGCATATACAGGTAACCTTGTCTTGAAACTGCTTTTTATTAATCAGTAATTGAAGTAAAGTGATTAATTGTCCCCGAAGTTTCTTTCAGGGATTCAGGGACCATTTAATTTTACTTTTTTTCACTGAAATTTTGGAAAACTGATAAAATTATCTATTGTCTGTTCATATGGGATATCATCCAGAGGGTATTGAGCCTTCTCTAGTCAATCATTTTTAAGAGTTCTTACTTTTCTGGCAAGGGATCTTAGCAACTTTGCTTGATGAGTCCCCTATTTCAAATTAAATCAAAGCTGAATAAGAGACAAATCTATAAATAAGTCAGAATTTATCTTGCTTTTTTTTCCCTGATATTTCTACTGTAAAAATATACTGTAAAAATAATGAACAAATCAAAATCTCCTAATATATCATAAAAAGAAAGAATAATTTCCCCATTCACAAGAGTCTTCAGCCAACTTTGACACACTTTAATGTATGGACTTGACACATTTCAATGGCAGAATGGGAGGATCAGATAATAAATAAATGATGATAACATGAAGCATTATATCCTGTAATGATTCCCTATCTTAACAATATCAATTTCTTTTTCCCTTTGCCATGTTTTTGCATTTCTAAGATAAATGTTGTGCACCTGCAGTTTAAGATGGTTCCTAGTTCTGAGGAAGTAAAGGAGAAAGCTGTTCAGCACAGCGCCTCAGAAGGCTGATAGACAGTACAAGCACAAGAACATTATGTATTTAATGATTTGTTCTTGTATAACATTTGGGCCAGAAATAAATATAAAGCTTTGCCATTTAACAATTTTGTCTTTTTCAAGACTTTTCATCTGGGTTGCATTTTCAGATAAATATCAGCACTGAACTACAACAAAATAGATTATCTACTGTTTTTCCTTTAGTGGAAGCCAAAAAGGCTGCACAGTATAAACCACAGAGAATTTCTAGCTTTATCTCCAAATTTAAAAACAGTCAAGAACTTTCAAACAAATCAAGAACTTTCAAACTTTGATGAAAGGAAAACAGTCACATGTTTCTAGGGCTTAATCAATTAATTGTTAAATTAAGTGCTCTTTCATCCAAACTAATTCCAAAACATAGTTTAAAACTTGAACTTCATCATTTTCATTGAAATAAAACATCAGTTGCTTCAATAGGTTTGTGATAGAGTCAAAGTTCCCACTGATGTCTGAGGAGAATATTCATAAGAAAAGACAAAGTTGTAATCCCAAATTACTTTGTTTTTTTTACAAACAGGCAGGGTGTTTGCAACGTTCCAAATCTGACTAGAAAGTTGAGAGTTTAAAAGAAAACGTATTGGCATGTGGGTGGGGTTTACTGAAGCATCTAATTACATTTGGAAATTGAATGCAGGTTCAGGATGAGACTGGTTAAGCACTTCTTTTAGTTGCATAGAATGACTGACCGTATTTTCACAGCTGGAATTTCCTCTTTTTTTTCAGTAAAGTAACCAGCTTTTGCTGCATTCCTCTTTTAATAGTCCAGAAGGGTGGCACCACAGGGGAATGTCATATGTGAGCATTCTACATCTCAATTTTTCTGTGTAAGACCTGTTCATCTAACAATCAGCTGGCACAAGTTGTGCATAAGAATTGTTCACATGCTTGGTCATTTTAATAACATATTAGAACATCTACAGTAACTCTAAGTATCTTGAAGTGGGCAACATTATTATAGACAGTATATGCTACAGAAAAAAAATGGAGAGCTTTGGTTAAAATTACATTTTGCTACACAGACTATAGTAGAAGTATGCAAGTAATATGTAGTAAGAACATTCACTAGTAATTACTTATAAATAAATCATATATACTCTAGAATGGATCAAAGTTTAAATACTGCTAACTTTGATTAAAGAATCTGGGATGCATCTTAACCTAAATCAATATGTTTCATTGATTCCAAGGAAACCTGGCAGGATGCATCAGCTGAGGAACTAGCATATTACTTTTATGTCTCTTAGTGCTTGCTCAATAGTTTTAAAAAAGTCATCTTCATCTTTCAAGTATATTGGAAGGGATGCACATTTGTGCATTAAGAGAATGGCTTCATCCATGCAATTACAGACCTGCTTTTAAGAATCACATTAAGGAATGAGGTAAGTGTGTTTTAAGAGTCAGACACTGTAAAAAATAATTAGGCCCTAAACAATTAAAACAGGAGAATTCTGTCAACTACATAAGTGTCCTTGCAAAATATAAAAGAAAAAAAGTTCTTTAAGGATATAAATCTGCTGATAATGGAAAGTTGAACGAGGTCCAATTGACAGAAAGAGAGGGCAATGCCCCTAGTGAAGCCAAATTTACTTAAAGACAGTTAATATTAACATGTAGAAATTAAAGGGTTATAACAAGAAACTTCACATGCAAACTTTCCTCAAACAGCCCTCTCTACAAGGGAAAACTTGGAGATGAACATGCAGGGGAATTTCCATTTTCTTTATTTTCTACAGTTGCTTAAGGTATACAAATATGCAAGGTCAGCACGAGTCGCAGCTGGGTTCTAATGTAGAAAACAAACTGAACTTCACATTTACTTCCCATTTATGAAAGAAAAAAAAACAAGTAAATGCTACACTGCTGCCAGAAAATTGCTGCAGTGACAACATCCCTTAAAAGTTTCCCTGTGAAAGCATGAGCATTTTATCTATAATTGTGTATAATAAAACTGCAGAAACTTAACCTACCTTTTTTCCTATAAAACCCTGCACCTGCAGAAAACAGCTAAAAGTTCTTGTTTTCAGAAGCATTAATTAACAATATAGACAATGATGTAACTGGAGCCTTTAATAATGACATAACTGAAATATTGCAAAGTTCTCTGAATAGAAGTGAAATTTAAGACATGTATCTACAATAGTTTAGCTTTACAGTTATCAATGTAATTGCAACTATTACATACAGCCATTTTCCAGATCACACTGAATTGCATGTTCAGCAATTTATAAATAATTCTCAGTTCTAAAATAATGTTATTGAAAAGTGCACAATACTCCTTAAAACAGAAGCAGACAACATACAGTAAAATAAAACTAAAAAAAATACTGGAAATAGTAATAAAGATTTACCTTCAAGAAATCACAAAAGCAGCACTTAACTAATTGTGTTGAAAGACTGTTGATTTTTTCCATTGCTTCTTAAAAGTGCAAAGTCTGGAAATGAATTTGTTAGCAGTAATGATGAGAAAAAAGAAATCCAGAGAGATGTGAGATGTTGAGAGCAATGTCACATTTCAATATTGAGGACTTTATTCCATTGCGCAGGCTCTATCTGCTCTGATTTTAGCAGTGACAGTGAGATTTAGCAAACAGAAGAGGGATTTAGAGAAAATCCTCACATTTATCTACATTACACAGACACTGTAGACAGGAAACAGCTGGGGGAGCATTTGCCTTCTCTCTCTCTCCCTCTTCTGGTAAAGTTACCGAGTAAGGACTTTTGGGCATGGTGATAAATAAAATCATACCTTTGCATTTTGAAACTAGAGCACAGAAGCATATTTTTTTTCCCTTTAAAAGAATGTGAAATAGTGACTGAAGGGTTAGCAGATGAAAAAGCTTGTGCTGCTATGAAAAAATAAGCAAATGTATTTGGTTAAGTTTCAGATAGCTGTGTGTGCGTTTGTATTTATGTGTGGGTGTGTGACTCCATTTCAAATATATAAAAATTAAGATAGGCAAGGGCATTGCTTATGTATATATGCATACTTTGTATATATTTACACATTTTATTTATGCATTGAGGCACAGGTATTTTATTTATAAGGGATAGAAAGACAGGCAGTCAGCTTTCTACTTTTTTTTCTTCAAGCATCTTTATGTGATGAAACTTGGCACATCTATATGCTGAGTAACAATTAAGACCTCCAACTCGATGTGCTATTAACCCTAAAGTAGCAGTTTGTTAAAAACAACAGAATTGCTGAGCGTTATTGTAAATATGGTAAAATAGCTTTTAGCAAGCACACAGGAGAAGTCATATTTCCTAGAATTTAAAGTACTATGAATGTAGCAACACAAGTAGGCCAGTTTGGGGGGCTTCCATGAAATTAACCTTGAAGGTGCTGTTGTAATTATAAAGTGATTTCCTCCCTGTTTATTAACAATCTTCATGATTACTCTTAAGAACAATTTACATGACACTTGTAAGGAGAGAATTCAACTTTGCTAGTTCTGCAATACCTAACTTTTGCCTTTTTATTTTTCCTCAATTATGAGTATATTATAAATAACACTAGCTGGCCAGCAGCATGCTCTCACGGGTTATGATGTCATTCAAATCCCTCAACTGTGCTAGTGGCTTGCAATGTGCTCCAAGCCAGCTGTTTTTCTATTTATAATATATGCTTGCATTTCAATACTTAGCTATTGAGAATAAAGTTGTGATGCTGCTTTATAGATATAACACGTACTTGTTACCTTTTAGTTTTGGAAGATGGCATCTAAAAGAAGAGGATTAAAAAAGACAGCAGCTCCAGAAACTAAAAACGTGTCACAAACAATGCATGATTTCCATAAAAGCTGTACTGGAGTATTGCATTTTGTCTTGTACTGTCCCCTTCCACTGAAGTGAGAGGTGCATGCTCAGGTGTTAGCTGTACTTTATTATTGACAATAACAACTGACATCATGTTGGCCCAGATCCATTCTCAGTTTTCAGATCCACCTTGAGCTCTGTGGTGCTTGCCAGGCGGAAAGGACACCTTTAGTTATCTGCATCCTCTGTGAACAGCTAATACTCTGCTCAGTGCAGTGTTCAGTGGTGTTATAGTTAGCTAAACTGATTAATCTTTGGAAGGGATTTCTTCTAATGGAGCATAATGGCAGTCACAGAGGGCTTTGAGGTAAGTTTGTTTAGCGCAGGTAATACCAATATTTCAAGCATTCTTATACACATTGGTACTGCAGGTACAGTATTTTAATATTTTGGTCCGTTTTATTCCTCCTTCTGCATTTTAGAGGCCACTGGATAGTGCCATTGTACTCACAGCTTGATGGGGCCCCTGCAGCTTGTAGCACATGTATGACAAATTTCACCAGCCTAATAGAAGAAAGTGGGAAGACAGCTCATAAAACCTCTGATATTCTTTGACTTTCACAGTAGTACAGATGGGTGAAGATTCTTCTGCCTTTTTCTTCCCAAAGAACAGAAGGAATCCACTAGCTTATCACTTCCCCACTTCCTAAGCTTCAAGCCCTCATTTCACTCCTTGCTGCTTTCCTTCTCCAATGTCTCCAAACCTTTCTTGGTCATAAGAACAGCATGCAGTAGAAGATGCAACTTTTTGGCTTTCCAGGTAGCCACAGAATTGTGGTGTCTTCACAAATGCTAATGCTGTTTCTTTCCATGGGGCCATTCTTAACTCCAATCCTCATTCCACCCAATGAGCATAAGTTTCTGATGCACTTCTTTCTTTTAGTTCTTGCTTTAAAGAGGCATTGTAAAGAGGTAGCAAAGTAGAATAGATACAAGAGAAGGTTTTGTTAGTGAGTTTTAGAATTAGTGCTTTTCCTCACTAACAAGTAATTCCATTATTTCTAGAAAATTAAACATTCCTCAGGACATGGTAATCTGGGGATCACTGTTTTCCTAAACTGATTTCCTGTTAACTAATGGAGATTTGTTCATTTCTCTCTTGTTAAATATAGCAGATTTTAGTTTATAAATCATAAAGTATTGCACAATTATTACTTTATGATTGAGTGGTTATCCAGTTGCATACATTCCCTTCAATAAAATGCACCTGTAAGCTTAAGAGTGTGTCAATATAAAGAGTCATCAAAATACTCACAAAAGATGTCCAGGTCAGAAAAATTCACTTTTTTGGATTTGCATAGCCATTATACATTAAAAGGCAATTATATATGTGTGTATATATATATATCTTTGTTTGGCTTCTTATGTATACCCTGCAATGATATAATAGAGATAATTAGATATTTAGGACTTTATGTGTTCACATTCTCATCTTTTTCACTTTAATCCTCCTATAATATCACTGACATTCTGTAATGCTGTAGAGATTGTCAGTTTTTCTAGGGAGAACTCAATTTTAGAGAAGACAGATAGCAAAGCTACAAATAATGTTATCCCAATTAATATATCATCCTTAAAGGCCATCCTTACTTAAAGACAGGAAAGTGGCCACAATAAACAGTAAGGCAACCAGTATGCTATCCTCTTGCATTCTATATTGAATCATAGTGGCCTATATGCAATTTTTTTACCTATAGCTGTAGATTCTTTTCTTACATAGGGATTGTAAATTTTCTGGAGCCAAGATAGATGCTGTAATAGATATTAGCTGAGAAGGTGATAAGGCTGAGAGCATGGTGGAAGACAGAATGGAAAAAGACAAGGACAGTGGCTGATGAAACACTGTTCTTCATTATATGAACACAGCAGATACAAGGTTGCCTTTTGTTGTGTTGTTTTAAGGACACTCATCCTGTGCAGAACATGCACAGATGCAGTAATGTTTCTGCAGTGTAAACTGGTGATTGATATATTCTGAATGTCATTGGTGATGTGTCCGCTGCTCTCTCCACCCTACACCAGAGCCTTTTGAAGGAATGGTGTCTCATCATTCTTCCCTTAGCTTACACACAGGTAACTGAATTCAGTTCACCAGGCCAATGGGAACTGTAGTTTTTTTTTCAAGTGTCAATCATGACATTAGTCGTTAAAGACATTATTAATTTGCTTAAATCTAGACATCTAGTGCAATTTGTAATATTATTTTAGTATTATTTTTAGGGGATCCTGCATGCCCCCAGCTTCCACCGCAGAGTGACACTTATTTCCCCTAAGTCCCTGTGTCTTATCTGCTGACCTCATACAGATTTCTTGCATATTTTAGGACATCTCAAATGGCCTTCAGCACCTGCAGGTAACTGAACACCATAAGGCTTTCTTTTGGCACACTGATCTGCGATTCTTATGAATCCAGCCTTTGGCCTGAGTATTAACTTTGGCTTCTTCATAAGTAGAGACACTGTCTTCTGTCATTTACTTTTTTTGTGATCCATCTATAAAGAGGTTTTAAAATGGAAAACACAAGATTTTTTATCAAATTTCAGCATGATCTGAGTGTATATTTTCCTTATTCTCCTTTGCTTAGCCTCCATTTTAATGTCTTTTTGTTTGAGCTGTCTATTTTTATTTGCTTCATAAATCATCTTGCTTACTTTTGGATAAGATAAAATGTTATTTAAAACATTGCTATTATTTCCTGAAACACACAAATGATTGTTTAGCTCTTGTAGTCTCTAGTGAATTATTTGTAAAATAAAAATATTTACTATAGGAGAAATCTGGCTTTCTTTTCTAGGAAAAAACTCTGGAGAAAGGAGTGAAAGGGAGTATTTTATTAATGTGGATTGTTGTGTGGAAGTTAATGATAAGTCAAGTGTATGGTGAAAAATTCCTTTCATCAAGTTAAAAGTTAGAAAATTGAGAAAGAAATAATTTTACTAATTCATTTGTGCTAATGAACTGTTTTAAAAAAACCCCAAACACATTTTCTTAGAGTGGCTCGAGTAGCATCATCACTACAAGAAAAACAAGTAACAAATTTGATAGGGAGGATGAGGGCATGCAATTTGAGCTGTCATTACATTGGCAACATTGAAGAGACACTAAGGAGAGAACAGTGCCATGGAAATCAGTTTCTCACTTAGACAAAATGGGGAAAGTGCAAGTTTCATGATCAAATGAGAATCAAATAAATTGAAACCTTTTGCATGTGCTGATAAAGAAACACGTGAGTGTTTCAAGAGCAGGATGGATGCAAAAAACCCTGAGACCAGAATTACTGCTTGTAGGTAGCAATGGCAGAAGCAATCAGTGTTAACAATAAACAGATCAGAATTAATTCATAGACTTGAAAACTGAAAGTACTGAGTCCTTTACATTGTGTGCAGTAAGAATAATAGCTTTGCTAAGAATACAAGAAGACAAGGATTTCATGTGGAGAAAATCTGTGGTTAGAATGTTGTGATAAATAAAAGGAAGTGCTGTATAATTTGAATATACAGTATAAGTTAAAGTAGTCACCATTTTCAGTATCCTTGTCTTAGTAATTTTCCCTAAGTTTTAAAAACAATCACTGCTAAATACAATACAAAGCTAAACATTGATCTTATTTTCCTACTCAAATGAAATATATATCAACTATTGGATATATTGCTTTCCCCATTTAATTTTTTTAAAATTATAATATATAATAGATGTTAGTTATTAAGTGGAATGAGATGATGTGTAGTCATGACTGGTAAAACAAAACCACAAAATATTAAAAGAAAAATTTATTAAACAAAAATTAAAAGTTCAAACAAAATGTGTTTCAACATTTTTGAAAGCTTTTTTGTTTTAGTTTTTTAATTTCTGTTTTGTGGGATATTTTGAAATAGTTTGCTCTGATTCAGAATAATCAGAATACCAGAATTTTCCATTAAACTGGAAATTCCCAGTTTCAGCTGTCTTCAGTCTTGCTCTCCCTTTCCCAATGTTCAGCACAGAATAGATCATCTTTGCTCCAAAAAGTTTCTTTCTCATTCCTAAAAGAAACAAAACCTCGGAATTAACAAAGAAAGAAAGCTGAGAACTATGACAGCATAAATTCTAAGCTTCCATGCGCAGAAAGAAGGGAATTGTGACAGACCAGGGTTTGCCTACCTATGCATCTCCTCCCAGTTGATGAAAGACGATTTCCATGAGTCACTTAAATGTCTGTATCACAGAGAAAAAAACCAACCCAACACAAAACAAACAAAAAAAACCCCAACGAACCAACAAACATGGCCCTTGATATTGCTTTCATTTCCTATACTTCTACATCCACATTTATATGGACTTTAGAGACTTTAGAGACATAGTCATGTTTTCCTGAGCCATCCCAAGGGTTCATCTGTGATCACAGTTTTTTATAAAATACCATCTAGTGGATATATTCAATGGTATTTAGCTGTTTCCGTAAATCAGGCACACATATTCTAATACTTGTATGATTTTGTTAGTTTGTTTGTTTGCAGACTGTGAAAGGATTGCAAAAGGGAACAAAAAAGACTAAATTTTATCACAAGCAGGTTGCATATTTTCATATAAAGCAGACACTCTGAGGACATGACAAAAATGTCTATTTATTTTATCTTGTCCTGAAGTGTTTGCATGAGTAACAACAAGGAATATCTCCTGAAGTTTATACTTATAAACAAACAATATTTGAAGATTAAGTAAGGTTTCTGTGAACTTCGTTAATTTTTAATGTCTTTAATTTACTATTAATCCGGCTCCTACGACATTGCTTAGGGCTCTTTTTTCTGGCTTCATTTCTCTTCACTCTGATGATTTACTACACAGAAGGAGCTTATCTCATAAAATTTATATAGTATTTTGTGGACTGAAGCCAGTATGTTCTTCATTTTCAAACACTAGGCATCCTTATTAACATTTTAATTTCTGTTTTTTTCAAACAGTAGTTACAGATACAGTGATCACTTCTATTTTTCACCTATTAGTTACAATAATACTCTGGTTTACAACCTTACCTAACTACAATTTTCGGATTTGGGGCAAATATGCTTTCATTAAGAAATCACTGAGTAATTATAAATACTGAACTACTAATCTGAATCCAAAGAATGACAGAGATGACCCAAATATGAGCTATATTGATTGTGCTTCATGAGTGCTTCTCTGTAATGAAGTCTTGACCGGTGTCATTTAAAGCTCAGACCTCAGTCAATACTGGGCCCTAGGATATAGCAACTATCTCTTAAGCTGTCATCTAAACAGTATTATCTGACCAGATGACCGAATCTGACTTCCTTTCTGTCCTTCCATCTTAAAATAAGAAATATATTGGACTGCAGCAGAATGAGGCTCTGTATTTAGCAAGATAGGAAGAGCAATTCTGTTTTAACTCATGGATTCTGTGGTTTAGAAAAATGCCTGCTTAGCAAGCTTGATCCATTTTTTCACCCTTTATTTTCATCCGCTTTGTCTTTGATAACATTACTTTGTCATTTGGTATGTTTTTAGGTTTTCTGAAGGGTGGCAGTGGCTTAGGCCATTGAAGCTGATTTTGAAAGTCTATGAATTTGGAATTCAGGATCTCCTGTACGCGGATGCAATAAAACAAAGAAAAAAATGCATTGCTGATCTCTAACAGTTCTTAAATGCTATTGCATTGAACTTGACTCTTACTATTGTTTGTACCTCTGGATTACTGTATTACCTTAAGCCATTTCTCCAATCAGTTCCATACATTCATGTCTGAAATAGGATTAATAGTTCTCAAATGCCTTGTAATGTACATTGAGATTTACAGAGGGAAAGCAGAGCAAACCATGCTATTTTTAAAAAAAATTTCATAGTGACCAAAAAACACCTCTATAAGTTTATAGGAGATGACAAGTTACCGTGTTAGCCCTGCAAGTATTATGTCTCCGTCGTCTTCCAAAAGTGTTAAGCACAGCTAGAATTCCCAATAGATGCTTCCTTTGACTTATGTTCTAATTTTTATCTTTTACACCACTCACAGGGGTTCCTGCCAAAGACCCTCTTTGCAAAACTGTTCTTGGAATGATTGTTCTTTTTACAATACAAATATCAAAATATGATAAATAATCGTGTTTTGATACTCTGCTATTTAAGAAAGCAGTGCTCTTATTTAACCTTAGGTATGTGAGGCAAAGCGTATCTGAAAACGGTGAAATTTAACTGGAAAGGGAATTGCATCCATGAGGTGGCAGACACCGGTGGCTACCTATGTGTTGTTTCAGATGTATAGGGAACAACTCATTAAATAATCCTTGGTTTAAATATGCACACATGGCTGATTTATAGAAGAGTCCGATTCAACAAGGAGACTCATTAGCATGGAAGCTTTTTTGCAGTCTCTGAGCCATGTCCCTCTGTAGGAAACAAACCTGCTGGAGAAGAAGCTGCTGCCTGGGTTGCTCTTCAGTAGTGGTGAGCACCTGCAGCACTGATGGCTTCTTTTGATGTGAGCAGGTGGTTACCATTTAAAATGGGTCAGATGGATTTGAATCTTACCTGCCCTTTTTGTAACAGCTGAACCTCTTTTCTTTCATCATCATGTAGAATGGCAGAATGTAAAAAAAAAAAATACAAAAAATCATTAATATGAAACTTTCTGTCACATTAAGGAAGAACTCAAAGAAGTAAGAAATAATGTTTTGTCTTTTTTAGAGGAAGTAGTTCTGTGGAAAGGGTTCTGTGCTAGAAGTTTAGATTATGAGAAACATGAGTCTTAAGATTATTTAATTGTTTCAAATTTTAGATTTTCTCACAGAAGATTAAGGGAAGGAGAAAACATTTTCTTTGCATTATGTGTTGTATATTTAAACAGGACTTTCCTATTTTTTGCATCTACTTTTACAGCTATCACATCTCTAATTTGCTAAATCTTTATTTTTCTTACGTTTTTTGTTACATATTTTCTAGATCAAAGCTTATTATTGCTTTTTTTTTTTTTTTTTTTTTTTTTAATGGGTGACAGCATCATCTTTATGGTAAAGAACTGAGTATTGGTGCAGTTTTGAGATGGTTCCAAACATATTCAGTTTTTCAAAACACTCCTTTAAGATTTGAAAAGCTTAGCAGATTTTATCTGTAGAATTAAAATTTCCTTATTGTTTGATTTAAAAGATTTTTCTTTCTATATTTGTATTTCCATTCTTTTGACAGAAAAGTAAGCATATATGCCACCATGGTATCTACGCATACTTTTCAACATTTCTGTTGTTGTGGGTTTTTTTTTTCTATACTTGGCTGTCTTTTGGTGAATAATTCAGATTTTTTACAGAGGTTTTTTTTAATGTTTCGATTATAATTAAAACTGTATATATATACTACTGTGTCATTCAGAAACACAAGTCTGAGCCAGATCAGCTGTGAACACAAGATCACATTTCAGCTGAACAAGGCAGAGCAAATTCAGCATTGATGTGGTTTTATGGTGGATGCAGAAGGACACATGGTGTTTTATTCTTCATAACATAGAAGGGTGCAGGCAGTTGTTATGCGAGTTGACATAAAGACTGCAGGTACAAAATTAACCTGTCAAAACTTGAGCAAATTTTAACAGGGACAGTGAGTTTTGTTTGAAGCTTTGTGTCATGAATGCCTGGAATATTTATCCATAGTAACAGAAGACCTGAAACTGAGTGTATTAGTAATTGAACTATGTACTCTAGCGAGATTGTAACACTGACTTAGAGTAACTTTTTTTTAATTTCAAAAACTATCCTTGAATCTTTTTATAGGAGATTATAGTACTCTGGTAGGTATGTTAGGTTTCTGGGGTATTTATTCTAAACTTTACTGATGTCATGGTTTAACACTAGGCCAGCAATTTACCTGCCCAAACCTAGGACAAGTGATAATTTTTTTCATTTTCATCTGTTCTTACTATATAAACATGTATTGTTCATTTGGTAATGAAAGTATAGTAGGTGGTTTTCTGTCTATTTTTTTTGTGATAGGTATATATGATTCTAGTCAGATCAAAATATACGTAAACTTACTGTTCAGTTCCTTACTGAAACTTCAGTTGTCTGTTTTGCCAGTAGTTATTCTACTGGAAGAATCTGTAGCATTACTACTATATATAAAAAAAAACAAACAACCCTTCCCTTCTGAGTTAAAAAAGGGGGATTTAATATTTGAAAAATCAAGCACATGATATGAATAAAATAAGACTTATAGTTGCACCTGAGCCTTTTTATGAGCCCCTCACTGTATATTCAGTTTCTTTCCTGGATGAAGAAGGAATTCTTTGGGGGAACTACTATGTGGTCATGTAATTACAGGTTAATAGAAGGATGGACTCAAGGGTACACGAGTGGCTGGCTGCATATTTGGCATTTACAAGACCACTTTCCAGTCTTGCAAAACATCTCTCTGAACAGCAAATATATTATTTCCTGGGCTTCGAGCATAAGATTCACTCCTTTTGCTCATACTTTACTCCTGCCACAAAACTGGTATCTCATAACTGTTTAGTAAAGTTATTGTTGTATTTTATATTAATTTCTATGTTAATCTCCATCAATTTATACAATTAATTTATACAATTATATAAAATAAGAAATTGCTATAGTCTGTGGCGGTACATGGCATGTAATGCCCAAAGATAAGAAAAACCAGCTTGTGGTGTTGTGTTCAGTGCCATACTTACCAGTGAGAACATTTTTTGGAAGTTGTGTCTACACTTCACAAAATGTGCACCAGCCATCTTTGGAAAATATAGCAAAGAAGGGTGTGTGCTCAGGTCTTGACTCAAAGCTCAGGATGTCAGCCTTGACTGAAGAAGTTAGAAGTGCTTCTCAGTGTCACTGTCCATATGTAGTCACAAGAACCTAACTAACTATTGCCTGGGAAACAGCTTCCCGTGCTTTTAATGGGGCTCAGTCTTCCTGGAGGCCATCCTGATGTGTAAAAAGAACTTACATGATCTAGATGTGTTTTGTATTTTTTACTTGTACTTGCTAATTACTACTGAATTTTCATGACTGTCAGGTGAGTTGAGAAGACTTTATTGCAAACACATTAAATTCTTTCACAGATAACCAGGCCTCTGGATAGCCAACTTTGTCTATCTACTATATATGTTTGACAAACAAACCAAGGTGTTCTCATGATTTAGCTGGGGAGCTCTATCAAGAAGGTCTGTATGCTAAAGGAAATGGCTTAGCCAATACTGCTATTCTCCATGAAGGTATGCATTGGTGGCAAAAGAGAAGGTTTTAACAGATGTTAGTGATAGGTGCTAGGCCCATGACTTTAGCTAAAGATGGATATGTTTTTCTTCCATTTCTGTCTTGCACTGATACACCATGCTGTGCATAGTGGGGGAAAAAAAAAAAAGCACTGTCGTGTTCCACTGGGGCTCCATACAGGGAGATATTTTTGACCTTCTTATGGAACCTTCAAGACACAGACTGATAATTAATATTTGTTAATTTATTTTGAAATAAATGAAGTCTGTGATTTTTATCATGTGTGATTCTTTTTTAAAGGCATTGTTTAAATAACAGGTGAGACAGAATGGTTTGATGAAAAGAAAAACTCACTGATTGGTGGCTTACTACCTACAGAACTGTAAGTATGTTTACACTTATGTTTAAGTACTGTTCAGTGTGATAGGGCTTGTGAAATCTATTCTCAAAGTAACTACTGGAACTGGAAAGTAATCCTAATATTAATGAAAACATTCTCAAAATCATGTTTTATAATACAGTATTTTTAATATGTATTATGTGAACACTTCTGGTTTCAGTTGATTCATGTGTTATAAGAACCAGCTGAAATTCATGATGTAACCATGTTAACACTTTTTAATAGCTTTTTGAGAACACAACACAATTGTGCTAATGATAATCAGTTAAATACTCTATTTGTTCCAGATGTTACTTTCCTAGGGAAAAAGAAAAAATAAAAATTCTTCTCTGTCCCTGTTTAATATCAGTTACTTGGAAAAGTCTTAATGTAAACCTGATCTCTTTATTTAGATAACATACTAGCAAGCCATAGCTTGCTTTGGATATGTGAATACAATTGTGAAAGAAACAGAGATGCCTAGAAAAGCATTTTCTTTTCTGGCATAGGCCTTTAGTTCCCAGTGGCCTTAAGTCCCACACCACAAAATTACTATAATTGGCATGGCTGGCAACTTCTTCTCTCATTGTCAAACAGATCTTTTACAGTAAATTTGTAGGAGCTTTGAAATGGAGCTAATACCAGAAGTATTAAAAGCAAAAAAGAAAGCAAACCACACGGATTCAAGGATACCATTAAATGACTGACTTTTGATAAACCGTAAGATTAAGTGACCTATATAATGAAAAGAAAAAAAAAAAAGCATTTATTTATTAGTTGCTTATATTTCAAATGATCCTCCAAGAAAAACCTGACATTCAATGCCTCATCAGCAACATGGGTACATTTTACAAGACTTATGTTAGACAGACATGTCCAGGATTGTTCATAATGTTGCATAAACATTGATCTTAAGGGTTGCAACCTCAGGAAAGAAAGGAATCAGGATGTTGGGAGGTAGCGAAACAATATGCAAACAAATATGGTCCACTAGTAGCTGGAAAATATCTTTAATCATTACAACAAGCTGTAGAAATGCCTTTTCCTGGGACTTTTCCTCTCTGCATGTATTAGGAAAAGGTACAACGGCCCAGAAGCTCTCCTGCATTAGGATAAGCTCAGGAAATGAAGGAAATTATTTATGGGTCCTACATTTATAAAGTTATGTAGCTCCTCTCTGGATTGCTCCAGAGGTTCTCCCTAATAAGGATATCTTGGACAGAGGACGTGTACCTGTGACCACAGTGAAGATCTTATGATTTTCAACCACAACACATATGTTCACAGGATGTTCTTAGGATACAGTCTCTTGCAGCACTTCTTGTAAGGAAACTTCTCTTCTTTGCTCCATACTGCAAACATTCTGTGTCCCATCATGCTGCTTTTCATAAAGATGCCTTCTCACATTTTCCCTTCAACGTTGCCTCTGATCTTTCTCTGACTGCATGTTCTGGTGAGCCACAACTAACAAGGATGGAGAGGAGTGAGGAAGGAAGCAGGAGGCCTCAAGGAAAGAGATGAACCTACTGTCCAGAAGTAAAGCAGCACTCTGCCCTCTGCACATATGGTTACTGTATTTTGAGGACTGTATCCTTATGGACAATGCTTGCTCTAGTTAAGTGCCAGATTCTCTTTGATGCACCAAGAACACAGGTGTTGTAACCAACTGTGCTTCAGTTATTCTGGACATGCATTGTGAGAATCCTTGGTACTATCAGAAAATGAGACTACAAGGAATTGGCTACATGGAATCCCTGCCACACATCTGCTGAGTTTTCCTCTGGTTCACTGAAAGCACAAAGGCATTGCCTGCAAGGCAGGTGGACTGGCAGTGTGGAGAGTGCTATAAGGATCACTCAGGACTGTAGAGTTCCTCAAAACGCCCGTAGGGACTTCATGGACTGTCACTGTTTATTCCAGTGCAGTGAAGACCTTGACCTTGGAAGATACTGCTCTTGCAAGGTAAGGGAAATATACCATCTGTATCAACATATATTGGGCACTAGACCAAAATAATACTTTTTTTTTTTTTTTTGGAAATGTAACAGTCACTTCTGTTTTCCAATTTAAGCAGATTTTATTAGCCTTACAGGGAAAAAAAAAAAAGAATCTTAAAAAGTAGTGAAACCTGAAAGGCTGACCTTTTTTCTCTACTGCTAAACACAAACACTCCTCCTCCAAAAGACAGAAAATATTTTTTGCCAGTATAGTCAGAATCTACATAAAAAGCCTGCCTAATCAGAGTCAGATTAAGCATTGCCTTTTTAAAGAAGCCGTGTTTGTGACCTTGATGGGCTGCCTTCTTAGCAGTTTTTTGGTAGGGTTAATGAATTTTTTGCAGTTTGATCCGGGAAGACCAGAAAATTTAAATATGAGCAATGTGGCAAAGAGTATTTTCAAAGTATTTAAGAAAAAAAGCATTCTGTAACAGCAACATATGTTTGTGGAAGAATAATCAGCAAAGAGTGTCACTAGCCTTCTTTGTCATATGGAATGTTGAATTCTATGCTAAGTATTCATTAAAAACATCTATTATCACAGTGCCTGTAAGTGAATGCAAAAAGGACATCCTGCCTTACAAAAAAACAAGACTTAAGAAGAGCTCCTTCTCCATGACTTTCAATAGTCCTTTGGAAAACTTGTACCTAGCCATCTTACTACCCAGTTTTGAGGACATTTCTTTTCTTGGTTGTGTGGGTCAAAACACTTGCCTGGGCTTCCCAGTGTTTTCTGTGTCTAGAACTGCAGTAAACAGGCAGGTGAGCTGAGCTGGGGTAGTGCTGCTCTGCTTTTAATCCTATTAGCAGCAGCCAGTTCTGTCTGTGCTGTCAACTTTTGCTGTATGGTGATCCTGCCTTCCAGGGCTGTCCTTGTGCCTTAGAGGGAAGGGGACTGTAACCATACAGATTGGAGAGCTGTTCCACTGCCTTTATCTCCCTCATAACCTGAATATCTCCCTCATTACATTTCCCTTCCCAGGCAATGCTTTGGTCCACTTCTTCTTCCTTGTCCCTGAGGGGCTGATTGCACCCTTCCCTCAGTTGTGAAAATCTTGTCTCCAAAGGAAAAAAAAAACCCTACCTTATGAGTTTGGTCTGTTCAGCAGGTTTTAGAAATGATGTTTCCTGAGTAGTGGTACGGGGCTTAAAGAGTCTGATTTGAGACTGGGACAGGACTGGGCTATACTGTGTTAGATGTGACATTTTGGACTAGTGGGGTGTGCTGGCAGGAGTGTAGATCATCTAAGCTGTGCAAATAATCCAGAGCATGCTGAAGGAGAGCTCTCTTAAAGTTTATCTCTTGATGTTCAAGCTCCACTGGCCTCAGCTGGCCATAAAGGAGACTGGAAGTGGTAGACAGAGTGGGCATTCAGAGGATCTGGTCTTGAGTGAGCTGCTGAAACCATAGCAAGACAAACTGCAACTGCAACACAGCAGTTGACTCGTTCTGGCCTTAGCCCTGGCATGGCTGTTTTAACATGTGCCAAGCTGATTATAGTCTGCAGGAGACTATGTGCCAACTGAGAATTGCTGGAAGGCAGGCCAACATCAAAACAGTTAGAGGGCAAAGCTGCTTGTTGACTTTGTGAGTGACTTCTGGGAAGAGGGGCAGCCTCTGGCAGCCTCTGAAGTTGCTGAGAGGGGAAGGAAGTAGTGTCCTCTCAGAAATGCAGTTTGGGGTGGCTGTGAGGAAAAATAACCCTTGTGCCTCTTTGAGACAGGAGTTGTGGGAAAGATATAGTGAGTTCATGGACTTGGTGTGTGTGTGGGGGGGAGTGAAGAAACTTACTGGTTTTGTTAGGAAATTGGTTAGTTTTTCCCTGCTCACTCCAGTTTGATCCAGAAGGTCGGGGCACTATTTGAGCCAGTAAAGTGGGGACAGTTTGGAATTCACTCACATTATTGGCCACAAAAGCCAAAAAGGGAAGTTTTTAAAGTCCACCCTTTAAGTAAAGAACATGTATCATGCAGATACTTCACTCTTTTCTGCTGGTACAAGGCTGAGCAGCACCCCTCAGTTGATCATTGCCAGTCTTCTTAATAGAGACTGAACTTCATAAGCCCTAGCTATATTTCTTGGCTTTGGTCTGTGCTTAAAAGCATTACAGATGGAGCAGAAGTTGATAGGTAAACTCGTGGCACTTAAATCCAAGCACTAATTCATGATAAAATGAATTTAGGTTATTAAATCAATCTCTCCCTGTGCATTTTTCCTTCTGCCCTCAATTCTCTATATCACTACAACCAAAAGGAGTTGTGGTGTCTGCATGTTTTTAAAATAAACAGAAAAATCCTTGATGGTGCTGGACTAGATGTTCCTGATAACATGTTGCCAACAGAAAAGTTCTCATCCTTGAGGAAAGTTTTTCAAGTGGTCATGACACTCTCAATCACGTAAGCCTCTCTTCAGAACAGACATTCGGTGCCCTCAAATGACTCTTCAGACTTGGCTCAGAAGCAGGCTGACACAAAAGGGGCTAATTAACACACACATTTTCATGTGGAGGAATCTGGTTTCCAAACAGATTTTTACCAGCAATATAGCTGACAAGCCGAATCTGCTAGGGCTGTTTCTTCCGTCCAATTTGAATGAAAATGGAAACAAGGGATAGGAGAAAGAGACATTTCATTCCACTGATGATACAGACATGATGAATAACTTTGAGCCTAACTTCTGTCATGTTCTATTTCTTCTTAAATGAAGCAAGGCTCAAAGTATCAGAGGAAATAAATTAAAATATGGATAAATGTTATACATCCCTTGAACACAGCCACAGGAAATGTGGGTATGAAGGTTTCTGGAGGAGGTATGTATCTATATAGAAGAGGCAGAAAAAAGGTAAAAAGGTGGTCACTGTAGCACAAGCCTAGAACCTTTAAGGCAACACTACATTTTTCATTTCTATAGACTTCATATCTTATAATTCCCTTTTAATGATTTCAGTACTGTGCAGAAAGGTTTGAAGTCTGCATGAGGATCTGCCCAGACAGTTGTGAAAGAACAGTGAGGAAAATGCAGTGAATGTGGTAGAACCTAAGAACCACCACCTCTACCCTCTCACACACCCCTAACACAAGTTAGGAGAAGATATCCTTAATGTGTGGGGCCTCAGGTACTCCTGCTTAGTTTTTTATGCTCCCTGTTCCAGCTGGATTATTTGTGAAGCAATTATTATTTTACTGTTATCATTATGGGAAATTTTATGAACCTCTCTCTCCACTATAGCAACAACTACCAAGTGTTGATAGGTAATTCCTCCAGACTAGTACACTGCATGTACCCTTGTACCTGGCAGGGTACTGTAGTAGCTGCTACTAAGGGGCTCTGAAGATTTTCACATTTTAGTGCATCAAAAGGAGTCCATTGTAACAATGTGCCCTTTGGATTAACATTAAAGAAATTATTTTTTGTCAGTTTGTCAAATGAAAATTCAAGTTCCTTAGACATCAGTTGCTTTGAATCTGAGCCCTTAATCACATTGACATGAAAAGATAGAGAATTTTAGCTGAAGAATGTGTTCATAACCTTAGTGTTGGATGGCTGGTATTTAACTCTGTGTAAGCTATTGGTTTTTACAGGGAAGTGTTTTATCTCACTAGAGGTATATACTTCTGTATCATTTGAATTTAAAATATTCTACCCTGTATATGTGTATTCTGGGGAGTCCTTATCCCACTTGAAATTCTATTTGCAGTATTTCCAAATATTAATGTACTGAAAACTGTTGTAAAAGGGTACTGGACCAGCTCCCAGAAAGACCTTTGGAAAAGACTTGAACAAAAAAAATGCTGAATTTGAAGCTTTTATTTGACAAAGGAAGAGAATACTGAGTGAAAAATCATATGCAAACAAGGTGATCTGCTTGGTAAATTATTTACTGTACATTTATTTGGGATTACAGGCTTGTCCACATGAGACCAATAGAAGAATGAACAAATGAATGAATAGTCTAGAAAGGAAGCCTTCTGGACAAACAGCTGGGGGTAATTATAAGACCATGACCAAGCCACCAACAGTGTAGGTGTTACTTTACATTTGGAGCCTTAGGGAAAAGGAGGCAGTAAAAAACATGCTCTGGGGAGTAGTAGGAATGAGCTGTAAATATAATAACATAAAGGGCTACCTTAAGAAAGGTAGTATGAGTATGTAGAGGACATGCAAAGAATAGAAAATACACTTGCTCAAAAAAAAAGAACACTTTTAGATGCAGAAAAGTGTAGAAACTGCTTGGGAGTTGTACAAAGTCAAGTTGAAGCATATGTTAAAAAAACCAAACCAAACCAAACCAAACCAAAACAAAACCCCCAAAACCCAAAGCAGAACTACAATAAAAAATAACTTAAATAAAATGCATATATAATCTTTTCTACTCTTCTTATAGTGGAATTATAGCACCTTTTTTCTCTACTTCTATATAATTTTTGTTTTTCTCCTTCTGCATATCTTGCAATGTATCAAATATTTTTTAGTTCTCTTGTGCTATGTGCTTTGCTTCCCTTTTATGAACATGTGCTTCTGTGGCCTGGCTGCCTCGTTTAGTGTAAATTACCCTTTTCACTGCTGTCTGTTTACTGACTGAAACCATGTTGAGTATTTGCAATTCTGCAATTGAACTTCAGGTGGAAGGTGACATAAAAGAGATATTTCTAATAAAAGCTTTGCTTCGAATTAAACAACGATTTTTGCTATGAGGGATGTCCTATCATTGAAGGCCACGGGTGATAACTTGTGCCAGCAGCAGTATTCAGTTAATCTTAAGAATCTGAAGCCCAAAGCCTAATGTCAGACAGGTTTGTGTGGTATGACCAGTGAAGAAGTGATAGGTGAAATCTTGTGAGATAAAGGGGAAATACTGAGATCTGGGATCAATAGTGTAATCAGCATAGGGGGAATGGCAGCAAGGACTGTAGTTTTGTTTTGCTTTAATATAATACAGTGTCTTCAACTTCTTGTTGAAGTAGTAGTCAAAACTAACATGAAAAAAAATACCCAGCAAACAAGTTAACAGTAGTACTTCATGTAATAGCATAGGTATTCACTGGAAGCCTAGTATCTGCATTTTGGACAGATAGTAAACCATTTTACCTCTGTCATGCTCTTTACTCAGCAGTGTTACTGTCACTACATAGATATCATTAAATATCTCAGAGGACTGGGACTGATCCTTTTTAAGTTTCCATTCTTAAATTATCCTTCAGTTCTTCAGTGATGTAAGATGCAGATATAGCAGTTTTCTTGATTCAGAAAGAAAAGGTTTTTTTGTATGAACCCTAAAAATGTAAGCAAGACCAGGTCCAGGCCCCAGAGGAGCTATGAGATGAAGTTCAGTTTCTCATTCAGATCCAAAGAAAATAATAATGATCAATATACATTCTTACAAGAAAATGGGTAGTGAGAATGAGAGAGGTTAAGATGTGTTACTACTGATTCTCACCTGAAACACCTGCTGCAACAAAATCTGTAGATCCCTAGTTTTCTTACTTGGCTAAAGTACAGCTGAATTTTAGTTGATTTTGATTTTAGAGAATTTCTTATATGTTTTCTGTCAATCTAGTTATTTTTCTTTCCTTTCATAAATTGATTGCTTGTTCAGATCGTACAACACTCTTTTTACCTTTGTAACTGCTGGCTAATGCTTTAGAATTCTAATTTATGACTTGAGCACTAGGATGCATCAGGTATAAGTCTCAGTATTTTTTAGTGTAAGTTCTTCCGGAAAGTGCCAGACAAACACTACAAGTCTCTTGACAAAAAATCTTGAAGGCTGTTGAAATAAAACATAGGGCCACAGGGGGGAAAAAAAAATAAAATCTGTAACTTGTTGTGTTGGTGCGGACTGAGGATGTATTTGTCTGATTGGGAGGTGTCAAATTGAGCATGCTATCTAACCACAACCCTTTACAGTGTCTGAGGTCTAAACTTGACCCAAGTGCATGTTTAGCCAGATGTCATTTGTGATTACAGGAATTTGGACTGACTTTCAGTTAAACCACAAACCTGGATGAATGAATGTTGTTCCAGATGCATTATCTCATAATCCTAAAGAAAATAAGATTTCAGATGAAAGGACTATAGAATTTTCCTTTCTATGAACTTTGAAAGCTAAGGCTAATCTGTTATCTTTGAAAAGATTTAACCTATCACTGTGTGAAATTTTACTCAAGTAGATCTTAAGAGCTTTAATACATTTAGAATTCCATCAGATTAGTAAAGGAATATTCAGAATTAATTGAATTTATTCAATGATCTTGAACTGTATAACAATTTCCCACTTTTAAACACTTTAATGTATTATTATGTGTTTGCTAGCTTATACTATGCTAGTAACATCTCAATCATGTATGGATTATTCTTCATTTTGGGGAACTCTTTATATATAGTGTTATTCAGAAGGATCACAGAGATACTATAGTTCAATAATACCTTGACATAAAGACTTGCATTGAATAACTTTAGAAAAAGGATATGAGATAAAGAGAGAGAATATTTTTAGGAGATAGTATCTCCAGTCAGTAAATAGCCACATAAATTTCTAACTATTTGTATATCTGTGTGTGTGTACAATGAACATGAGCACTCTCAGTCTTAATCTTTTGTACTACAGAAAGTACTCCAGGCTACTAGATTAGCTACTAACTTGTAGCTAACTGAAGACCTTGGGTGACACTTCCTTCCCCACAGAATTTTCCAGAAGACATAAAAAGAAGCAGGGCTTTCTAAAAGCAGTGAAAGCCTTGTGTCTTCTGTATGTCTGCAGTCCAATTTTGTTACTGCTGCTCTATCAGTCGTGATTTCATACCAGGTTAGGGTGTGCCAACATGCTAATATCTGCCAGCTGAACTCTGCCAAAGCTAAGTGGGTCTCAGCCTTTAGCATGAGCAAAAACGAGTCTCAGTGTAAGGTGGACTAAGCCAAGTCAAAGCACTTTCTCTTTGTTTCTGGCTAAGAGTGCACTGGCTAACGAAGATCATGTGTTGTATGATAATTTGTCAAGAAATTTATTGTTGTGTCTGAGTCCTAACTGAGACATATTCTAAATACCCTAAGAAACTTTATATCTGCTAGAATTTACAAAGAAAGCAGATTCATATGCAGCTACAATAATTAACACAGCCAGGCCCATATTCTTAATGGTGGGTCATTTTATCGGATTACTGGAAGCACAGACTTTAAACAGGAAAAAGAATATTTATCTCCCTAAAAGACTGTCAGTATCATTGCTGGTTTCCTTGGCGTCAACAGTGTGATTAATAGTTTTTGAACTCTCAGTTCTGGAAGCAGCCAGGAAAATGAACAGATATAGAGATATGGGAAACTGTGATATGGGATAAATATGCAAGAACTGGAAATCAGTTATGCTGGAAATACTTGTTGGTACCTTAGAAAAGTACTTGGCTGTGCTCACATACACAAATCTTGGAGATGTCTATATATTAGAATAATTATGAAGGATTAACAAGCTTCTTCTAGGTAGCTAATTCATATAGGCTTGTGTCAAAAAAGAATCAGATTCTTTTGTTTTGGGAATTTGACACCTTGTTATAGATAATTTAGGGTGTATGAGAGAACTATCTTTTTGATGCCAAATGGCAATCTCCAATAATGGCCAGCATTGTCCTAAAGAGGTTCACAGATCTGTGTAGTTGCTCCTTCCAAATACCTTTCTGGATGAAAATAAAATTCTGCTAACAAGGTATTCAATTATTTGCTAACTTTCTTAAAGTGTAACCTTCAGCAGCCAAGTTTGACTTATCTCTTGTTGACCGTTTACATAGCTAATCCTTTCCTACCACAAATATTTAAACAAAACCCACACCTATTTAGTGAAATGAACTTTATGCTACTATTTTTTCTTGATTTATTTGAACTCAGGTGATACTCTCATCATCTTGGGAACAACAGGAAGAATAAGGAATTACTGGCTTTGCTCAGAATATGTTGTGAATCCCCTGAAGTAGATTTAAATTTTTTACCTGTGCAGCACAAATCAGAAAACATCTGCTGCAGAATTCAGGATTTTTTTCCCATGCATACATACTAAATAACTAGGGAATGCTTTGATAGTGTCTTCTGAGTGTTTTGTAACACAGCTGAGGAAATTATCATTTAAGAGTGTTGAGGTAGCTGGCCAATGTCATTGCAAGGCTGCTCCAAAAAAATCATTGAAAAGTCATGGCAGTGGGTGAGATTCCTAAGGAATGGCAGACAGCAAAGACACTCCTGTTTTCCAGAAAGACAAAAATAAGGAGCAGCTGATATTGTTTATTTCAACTTTAGCAAGACTTTCAACACTGTCTCCCATGATATCTACATAGACAAACTGATGAAGTTGGGACAACATAAACAGACAGGGAGGTGGATTGAAGGCTGACTGAACTCCTGGGCTCAAAGGGTAAGAGCATGAAGTCCTGCTGAAGGGCAGCCACTATTTGTATGCTCCAGGACTGGGTATCGGAGCCACTGCTCTTTAACATCTTCACTTCCAATCTGAATCGCAGGGAAGAGTGCATACACAGCAAGTTTGTGGATGATGCAAAATTAGAATGGTTGATACTCTAAATGGTTGTGCTTCCTTTAAGAGGGATTTTGACAGGCTGGAGGAATGAGTCAACAGGAATCTCATGATTTCTAACAAGATGAAATGTAAAGTCCTGCACTTGGGAAGGATCAGCTGCATTCACCAACACCCCAGCAGAAGCTGGAGACTTATCAGCTGGCAATCAGCTTTAAAGAAAAGACCTGGTGATCCTACCAAACAAGTGCACCATGAGCTAAGAATGTGGCAAAGATAACTTACAGTGTCCTGAGCTGCATTAGGCAGTCTTGCTAACTGGAGAAGGGAGGTCCAACTCCAGTCCCAACTCCCCTATATACAAAAATGACACTGACATAGTGGAGTGAGTTCAGTGAAGGGCATGAAGATGATTGCAGCACTGGAGTATCTGAATTCTGGATGGGAGACAGCCTGGAGAAGAGAAAGCTTAAGGTGATCTTATGAAGTAGTAAGGGGAGAAGGGAGTAAAGAAAGTGAAGCTAGATTCTTCTCAGTGGTACCCTGTGAGAGAATGAGGAAAAGGAAACAAAGTGAAACACAGTATATACAGCTTAAACATTAAAAAAAAAATCTTCATAGTGGGAGTGTTAAACAGCTGAAAGAAGTTGCCTGCAGAGGTTGCAGAGTCTCCATCCTTGGAGATAATTCAAAACCTGAATAGATACATTACTGAGCAACCTGCTTTAGGTGACCCTGCTCAGAACAGAAGGGTTGTGTGTAATGGGAGGGCAGCTGATATTTTTGGGGGACTGATAGACAAAATGGCCAGAGGTCTCTTCCAGCCCCAAGGATTCTGTGACTTTGTGAAATTACTTTCAAGAACTGCACCCTGCCCACACTCCATGCACTGTATAGACTAGTATATCTATACAAAGTATCATGACTTACATAACTGAAACAATCAGAAACTGTGTCTAACAAGGCAAAATGCTGTTTTGTGAACCACAGCACAAGAGAATTTAGCCTTGACCTTTTTCCTGGGATTGTGAGGAACTGGTTGAGTATATAAGTAGCAGAGAAGTATGGTCAGGGTAGATGGCTGGTAGAAGCCTATTTTGTTTCTTGGCATTCAGCTGCTTATAGAAAACACTATACAATCTGTAAAGCATAAGTTTGAAACTCTCGACCATTCTTTAGTTTTCATGAGCCCAAGGTCCTGCAGGCAAAGCAGAACACATAAATTGATTCTTTAAAAAATAAGAAGTTTAATATTCATCACTTCATACATAAGATTTTTGCTAAAGTAATGTCTCCCATCCCCTGTGACATACCTAACAAGAGACTTCCAAAACTGAGTTGTTTTACTATATTTCTAGTTCTAGGTATTGATTTGCTGGGAAGAACACATTTATTTCTTGTATAGCTGCAAATACCTGGGGAAAGCATACTGTTATTACAAACTTGGCTCAAGTCACAGTTATGATATTCAAAACTAGACAGTACTTCTACAAATATCTTGCTTTTTCCACTGTCTGAAGTTTTGTTTTAACTTTCAGCACTAAATGTGTCACTCATCCAGAGGCTTCATCCAGAAGTCGTAGTTGGCACACACTCCATTATACCAAATAATACTAAATAATGAAGAAGAATGGAGACTGATTATTAATGCAAAATGACTTGAATAAGGGAATGGATAGAATGACAAAAATAGATTAAATAATTGCGAGTCTCAGAAAGGATGTTAAAAAGTACGTCTTACATAAATCAAAAATGAAGTGTGTACGACACAGAATGAGTCATTTTGTGAATAAGGGGGAGATGAATTCAAATGTTATTTGCCACTAGTAATAGATGGTACCACTCTGGTTCTGTCAATCTGCAAAAAATAATGAAGATCGACCTAATATAGGAAGTCAGTAGGAGTTTTGCTTGGCTAAGGAATGTATCATAGAACACTAGGAAAGTAATTAATTTAAATAAAAAAACCCATCTATTGTGTTGGCCTGCATTCTAATCCTGCCACTAGCGATTTAAATAGCAAAATATTTATTAGCATCACTGGGAATGGGGAAGAACCTGATACAAATTAAATCCTTTGTTAGAAGCAAAGTAAAATATGAAGGAACCTGCAAATACCCTGAAATACATTATTTTTGCTCAAAATACTAAAAACTTTAACGGAGTTTTTAAGATAATGTCCATCAATGAAGGACAAGGTAGGAACATTGTTTATTTTGGAGGGAGAAGAAGTTTAAATATTTATCATATGCCACAGTACTTATGAAATAAACAGCAAAACTTTGGGGCAAGACACTTGCAAGGATTTGCTTACGGGTGATACCGCATTATCAAAGCTGAATTATATAAATATTATTACATTCATCATTGAATATTCCATTATTGATTTAGAAATTGTAAGTTTAAAACCAAATGGCGTTTCTATATGAATTTCTGATTGTGGGTAAGATATAACAGATGAGGTTGGGAATTTTCTATAGGTTTTAGTGGTGTCTAGACTGGGTTGGTTTTTAAAAGCCTCCCTCTTTCCTGTACACACTAGAGTGCAAACAAATATGAAAATGTGTATTATTTTGTTGTGCTTACAAATCTGAGAACTCAAATTTTAGCTTGTCACTGCTAAGGGGCAAAAAAATATGAAATAGTGGCATGATTTTAGTGCACTGAAAGGAGAAAAAAAATAGAAAAGTAAAAAGAGAATAGAAAGACAGAGGGGGAAATAAACTTGGCAAAAAAATACTGAAGTGCAGGAAGGTCAGAACAGGAGAGAAAGCTTGGAGGAGACAGATGTGCTTGGGAACAAAAAGGGTAAATGTAATTTCTGGAGTAGAGCGAAGCCTTGGACTCATTAAAGCAGAGCAAAACAATCAAGAAGGAGACTTTGGGGAGCAAAAGAGAGCAATCACACCTTGGAAGGAAAAAGAGAGACAAACTGGGAAGTGGGCCTGAAAGAGGAGAACAGGGGAGAATTGAGAAATGAGGTTTTGGTAGAAGTGATAGGGTTATGCTAGGATGGAGTTAAGCAAAAAAATATTGCTAAAGGCTCCAAGTCTCTGAAATGTCAGCCAAGGTGGCTGTCTGTAAATCTCTGGGTTTATTTATTTGTCTTGCCATAATATATAAAGGAATTTATTTAGTTAGTGAAACACATTTTTATTATATTCTGCAGAGCCTCTTCTCCCTTCAGTGTACATGCTAATGGGAAATTGTTGAATAATTTGATGGGAGAACAGATGTCTGAGTAGTTTTCCATTGACAATTTTTTCTTGCAATTTCGAATTTTTAAGGATAGGAAAACTTTTGAAAAAGTCCACATAGAATATGCCTAATTCATGCAGGCCAGAAACACAGAAATTCCTACCTAATTGTGAAATATAAAATTGATAAATGTCTAAATGATATAACTCTGAATCACTTAATCATTAACATGGTCAGATTGTCAGTGATGTTACTCCAGCAGAAAATGCTCCCCTATGTGAAAAACAATTGTACACTGTATTCCCAAAGACTATTTTGGACAATGAATTGACCAGTCTGAGTGATTAATGGATTTGGCACATAATGGAATAGATTAATCAATCTTTGATTATGGTGGGTTCAGAGAGGTAAATGACATATGAAATAAGAGTAAGAAAAAGGGAGTTTTGCTAACAGTATAGTTCTTCCACTGAAAGCTATGAAGTTCAGTAGAATTTGCCCAGTTGTACATATTTAATTACACCTGTTACATGAGCAAAAGTCTGCTTCCTCTGCTCCTGACAATTACTATCTCAGTCTTCAGGTGGGTTACCTGAAAGCAGCAGCAGGCTTTCAGAAGTAATATTCTGTTCTTCATGTAAAGATATGGAGAAAACATTGTGTTTGAAAACTTCTTTCATTATTTTCCATTTTTCACTGTGTATCAGCACAGTGCTTTGAAAAGTTTTCTCCCCTGTTTAATCTGATTGTTGGCTTGCATCACCGTTCTGCGGCCTGAGCTAAGCCAGAGCAACCTAAACCCCAATCAATCTCCAGTATCTCATCTACAAATACCCACATTTTTTCATGTCTTTCACAACTAGCTAACTACATGAGAATGTTATTTTTACTTGTTTGTGTATCTATAGCTTATATATTCTAAAGGCAAAAATGAGGAAAGAAAAATGTTTTCACAGCAACTACCAATATATGTTTTTTTCCAATTATAACATGACAATTGTGACGTTTTGGACAGGTTTATTACGAAGCAAAGATTAAAATATTTCTTATGCTTAGAAATAACACTTTGCTTATGATCCTTCCTATCCATGTAGCCTCATCCTGTTCTGTTCAGTAGATACATACATTTATATATAAGTTCTTTCCCTCTTTGTGTGCAACACTGACACACACACACATAAAGTAGTATAGAAAGGAGTGTGTGTTACACAACTTTTATTTTCATGTGATTTGAGTAGAAAGGACAAACCATGCCCATAAACTACAAGGAGTATTAGGAGGTTCTCTGCCATGTGTTGAGTGAAAGGGCAAGCTTAGATGCAGCAGATGCAAGAATTGTCAGGTTACATCTGCTGTATCAGCTGCCATTAACAGAGTGATTTCTGGCATCTTTTAAGAAACCTGCAGGTGGCTGGTACATACAGCCATAATCTTCATACCAAAAAGAGGGAAACTTTGTCTGTTTGGAGTCCACTTAATTCTGACTATTGCAAAGGGTGTTTGTCTTTAGTGGGACTTGCAAAGCAGCATGAATAGAGTCCAAAACTATTTATTTGAATCTTGGCTGCAGGGAAAGATTTTTTCAGTTCTTTTGACTAATCTCAGAAAAGGTGGGTACAATCCTTGTTTCACATTTCAATACCATGGGGTACCCATCTCAAAGCCAGACCCAGCAACTTATGCATGGTGTGCATGAGAGTAGGTGATGCACAAGAGAGGCATGTATCACAAGACATGTCTTGAAATTGACCTTTGTGAGATTTCATCCACAACATCCCATAGGACTTTGAGTGGATACTAGACCCCCTACATGTCAGAGAGTTCTGCCAACTTGCATCAAGTTTACATTAAAACAAGAAAGGAAAAATAAATTCTCAAACCTTTCAAGTGGAGAAACATTTTTTGAATTAAGATTTATTACTTGGTTTCATAATCTGTTACTTGACAGCAACTGGCTATACAAAGTGTGGAGTCTATTGGATTAGTTTATATAACAGATGGTTCTGTTTTCAAATTTACTCCAAATGTTCAGATGCTTTAGTAAATGAATATTTCCCATCTGATAATACCCCATGAGTTCAGCTTTACTCTTTGGTCTTCCAACAACAAAAAAAAAAGAGTTAATGGAGACCACTGAGAATCATTGAAACTTGATTAGAAAATGACAGCCTGGGCAGTGACAGGACTAAGGTAAAATACATTAAGCAATGGCATTGAGAGTATTGTACTGAGCTAGAAGCTAAAATCACAACATACAAAGTGTTGCAGTTTACTTCTCAAAATTATTTTATGGGGAGATTTCAATAACATTTTTTGTGTTAGAGGTGTACATGGCTTTTGCATGACTCAAAAGTTCTACTTATGTAAAAAACCATCTTGAAAGTACATAAAGAAAGCAAGATGAGGTAAATAAATCTACTAAGCCTCACAAAAGCTCTGTAAAATGGGTGATGGTATCAGTGTAGTGCAACACTATCACAGTGTATTTGTTGTAATAAATGGATCAAGTGAAGTGGTTTTGAATCACTGGAGGAAAAAAAAAATCCAGGACCACTCCCAAAGACCTCAGGCTTTGTTTTCTGTTTCACTAGACATAGAGATCTTCTACATATATTTGTTAACCTCACATCAACCTTTAACAATTTATTTTCATTCACTGAACTGATGCTTACAAAAACCCCACCTTATTAACAGATATTAAGAATACATAAACTTGAATGAAGTTACTGTTTCAACACAAATATTTTTTCTGTACATACCTGTGATATGATACTGGTTTCAGTTACATCACAGTTTTAATAAGGCTGCCATATCCCACTTTTCCTACAGAACTCCAACCTCATTAATGCATATGACAGATGATGCTCATTGAAGATTGGTCTTCATTTAGTAGTTCTTCACAGTCCCATTTTTCCATATATGACCCAATGCATTATTTAACATGTGCCATCCAAACCGTGTCCTGATAATAGAACTTTTACTGTGTACAGAAATATTTCTACTGGGTTCTTGCAATAGTGCCAATGTGTTAGTTCAAAAGGAATATGGGACTTCATATGGGATTCTAGAACTCTGGAGTTTGTAGACCAGGCTCCGTACAAGATGTAAAGGGAGAGGAAAAATATTTCAGAGCGCCATGTGGATTGGTGACCAAGTTGAGTATACTGCTGTCTGAGGATGATACACAGAGGATTATTGAAAAAAAAAGTGCAGTTTAGGTCTCTCATACAGGAAGGCACATTCTTTTTTGACCAATGCTCTGTCTCTCATGCTTGCTGAGCTACATAAGTTATTGATTTCAGGAAAGAGCATAGAACATTATTATTTCCAAATTTTACTAGAGGAGGAGGCAAAAAAGGAGTTGGTGGTTGAGTTGCAGTGATGTTAGTGCTTCAGTGGTTTAGTAGGTAAGCCACACTTGACTATACTATCCAGGTTTATTTAATTTTCATTTGTCCCAGACAGAAGAATCATGTGTATACTCAACAGCCATTACACTGTGCAAAAAAGCATTCAAGTTTTACTTGATCAGGCAAGAAAGAAGATAACGTGAACCATAATTTCTTAATGGCTAGAGCATGCAGTTGAGAATGAGGGAGGAAATGAGTAAGCAGCTGTTCCCTAAGATAGGGAATATCTATTTTGCTTTTTTCCCTAATAAGGAAATCTTTAAAAATATGAAAAACATATAGTGGAGTGCAGGGCTTTCTGATCCAGCCCTGCTGTTGCCTGGAGCCTAACAGCTCACCCAGAAAGTTTATATGCATCATTCTTTCATGTTGTGGCACAGTTTCAAAAGGAGACAGTGTTTCTACTCTCCCTTCCCCGTATTCCCCAAAAGCCTATTGAGTGAAAGCTCTGAGTATGACTCATCTCAGAAGAAGGGGGAAATTGAGTCTGTACCTCCTATATTCCTGAGAAATGGCAGGAATATAACAGGAAGCACCACCTTCTTGGCCATTTAGGTTTTAATTCAAATCAGTGTTTCAAATTTTTTAATTCAAATTTAATTCAGCCCTACTGACAGAGACATATCTCTCTGTGAATATTCAGAAGCATACATTGCTTTCTACACTATGAGGTAATTGAGGCTCTTACAGAGATGAAGCTTTTTGTAGGTTGGGTAGAAATGGAAACAGGTGTTATAGTATCTCAGAACTAGGACTAGGCTCTAGCTTAAAATTACCTGATGACCTACTGTCATTATTTTAGTGCTTTCAATCTGTCCACAGCACTTTAAAATAATGATTTTATGCTAGTGACAGTTCTGTCCAGTAGAGACTATCATCATCACAGAATTATGACAGACTATAGCAAAAAAATGGCAAAAGAAAATAAGGTGACCAGTCTGACATAGATAAGTTGGCATTATAAGAACAGTCTAAGTGGAAAGTAGATCTCAGGACCTCTTTAGTCTCATTGTCCTCAGTTGCATCAATAAGAGCTCAGAAAATTTGCTGTGTGGTTTCATGCTGCACAGAGAACCCTACTATCTGCTTCAGATTGTTCAACTTTCTCAGCAGTGCCTAAGACTTGCAACAGTCTGAAACAGAATACATGTACCCAGGGAAGCTTTAATGTATCTAGCCCTGAGGACATCTCTCTGCCCTCCTGCAGGTTCCAGCCTCAGTATTATGCTGAATGGCGAGATTTTGGTAGCTCTCCTCATTCATCAGTTTCGAGTGCCAGGTACTAAATAAGGCCTGGCTTCACCTGGAAGATCTGTACCATCATGATCTTTGTATTCATGTATGTATGCACCAGAGAGGCACATCACAACCTCATAAAAAGATTTACACTGCAGTAACAACACAGGAACAAAAGTTGGCCTGAAAAGAGTGGGCTTTCAATCCTCTGAAATATCATGGAACCTCATAGGGATCGTGGGTTATCAGCAGGTTTGGGTTCTTGAAATGTGTAACACAGTTGTTTAGCACTTGAGCTAGCAAAGTAATTTGTGGAAGCTGAAAGCTTTTATTTTCCACTAGGGGGGAATGGATACACATACTTTGCTAGTGAGTTTAACAAACCTTTGGTAGCTCATGAACAAATTATGAGGTTTGGGGGTAGTAGGTTAACTACTGTTCTAAGGTACAGATTAAGAAAATACCAGTTTAAAAATAGAAAGACACCCCAAGAACGGCACCTAGTTTTCCTATTCTGCCTCTGGATTTCTGAGAGTTGTGGTATATGTCCAGGTTAAACTTCTTTCTGCAGTTAGGGAAAAAAATTGAAAAAGTAGGAGTTTGAGAAAAACACCAAGTATTACAAGACCCACAGTAAAAGTGTCCAAGTAGGTGAAATTTAGTAACGTATTTGGTGACTGAAAGCAGGGTCATGAGTTCAAAAGTTCTGAGCAGCCTCCACCTTAGACATCAGTTCCTGTGCTCAGCACCACAGCTCAAAGCTTCCTGGTGCTAAACCTACTCCATTCACTACAGTCAACAGCAGCTTACCTGACAAACTATTCCAGTTGCTTCTTCATTAAATTACTGTGAAGCAAAAGTGACAGGACCTGACAGTGGGAAAAAAAAATTCTGAAATCACTAATGATGTGAAGATCGCAGTTCTGGGATCTTTGATTGCCAGAGCTGAAGAGGGCATTTCAATTTGGGTCTCATCCAAGCCCTCAGACTGGTGATGTGCTGAGGGACTTCAGCTCTGTAACAGCCTTGGCTGTGTCACCTTGGGCCTCAATTACTTCTCTCAATTTTTCTCTACCCTTTCTCTGTTCAAGCTTATATTAAAGCCAGTTCTTCTTTCCTTCCCTTGTGGCAGGGAATTTTCTTTCATTGTGGACCTCCCCAGCTCCCGGTAAAGTCAAAGAGGGCTTTGCCATTGACTTCCGTGGGAACAAGTTCAGGCCTTCCCTATTCTTTCTTTCTCTTCACCCACCCACAGCTGTCATCTATCTATTCTTATGCTGCTTCTCTAGGTTTTTAAAGTTCTCTGTCCAATATTATAAACATATTTTTTTAATATTTCCCTGGCCCCTTTATGTGCTGTAATCTGAACCTTCTGCTTTTTAACCTCCCTAATGTTTCACACACCCTCTTCGTCCCTCTTTCATTTTGTCTCTTTTCCAGCTTTTGGCTTTCCTATTTTAACCTCTCTGACTGAAATAGGAAACAGAAAAATAAACTAAAGTACTAAGAACTTCATACAGTAGCTGGGTGAGGTGGTGGCTTGGATTCATCAAAGGGTATTAGTTTTTCAAATTTTAAGAGCCTAGATAGGAATCTTGTTCATTATTCATCTGTGTTAGAATTGTAATGAAACACTGCAATGTGGAGAATTAAATTTCTAGACAGATGCTTCATAAATAAGGAAACATTTCATAAATATCAAATTATGCCACTATCTTAGTGTGTGCAGATTCTCTGTCATTAAAGGAATATGATAATTATCTCTGATTATTCATTATAATTTAAGAATGGATAATGAGCAGAAAAAATATGCATGAAGGAGGGCAATACCTGTAGCACTGTTTTACCTTTTCTCATTTATATGTTAGTTTTAGGGGGATTTGCAGTATTAGTTCAGCTTAAATTGGAGCAGAGAAAATTAGTATATGGTTAAGTACTATCTCTGTTCAACAGTACATTTAACTGTATATTTCACTCACTGTTGAATTGTACTTTTCCTTTGCAACAGATTCTTTTTCTTTGTACTCAGTTCCCACTGGTGCTTTCACAGATAAGGTCAACATAAAAACTTATTTTGTTCATTTTAAAGTCAATTAAATTTAAATAATTTGGAATAACATTAAATAAATTAATATTTGGTGAATAATATATATCTATTACCTCCTACATAGTGCTCAGATTCAAGGCATAGTTGGACTGGTAATAGGACTGTGAATAGTAGTGAAAGTTCATTTCAACAGAGGAGGAATTTTCCAGTGTGATGGATGCAATTTGTTCCAGGAAGCATGGTGCAAGATCCAAAGAGAAAGTAAAGGAATAAGAGAAGAGCATGGTATAGGGGAAAATTCCTCTTTTTAGACATGGAGAGGTAACAGAATATTCTTCTATATCTGCAGTAGCTAAGCTGAGCTAGCACGGGTAACACAGGTGACAAAGTAGAAAGAACAAGAAAGAAAACAGGAGGCACATGACTCCTGGACTTTGAAGTTCTGGAAAATCAGGTTGGGATAAACTTCAGGAGAGAATCTAGTCATGCCCTTTTCAACAAGGACGCCTATGTAATTTTGGAGGTGGTCTAAATGGCTGAATGAAATGTGAAGCAGCCTTATGATTGCTTGTTTCAGAGCCATGCTGTGATTAAGCACAGAGGCCTTTTTTTATGGACTTAAGACATGAACTAAAGATGTCTGAGAAAACCTACATTTCAGTTCAGTATTCATTTCCTCATCAGGTATTTCTATCCCCCAATTATTCTTGACAGAATAGTTCCAAGCGTTTACCTCTTTTATAATGATTATATCTTTATTTCATAGCAAAAATTCTTATTCCTTTTCCATATCATATATAAAATGGAATTAGATATTTTACAATTTAATTAAGAATGTTACAGAATAACAGTCTGTAAGTCTTACCATGTGCTGTTAAATACCACATAAAATGTGTGTGCAAAAATATTTTATTATCACATGACCATATAGGACACTTAATCTATTCACCATCAGACTGCCTGGGAAGTAACCAGAGGGATCAACAAATTATTGTCTGCAAAGTGCCATAACAGTTATGTATTACCAAAGTGTTATATTAAAGTCCATTTTGTGAACTGAAGAGAAGTTTCAGTTGTGCATCACCTCTGTGCAATTTTACTGCATCATATTTGCTTATAACTATAGCAATAGTCTTATCCTTAGATTGTGTTACTGCTAACATTTTGTGTGTGTAGAGGTGCAATTAGTTACTGAATAATTTTGGATCATGTGGCAAAGTCCAGTCAACCCTCTTCTGTGGATTTAAATGCAAATCAAGTATTTCTGGCATTAAATTTTTATATAATCACAAAGTACTCTAAACTTTCTCAGAGTCTGATCTTTTCATCCTAAGCTTATTTGATCTTCGTCCAAGTAACCAGCATGATTCAGTATTCTCACAGGATATAATATTATAGTTTGCAAAGTGATTGTTAAATGCATTAATAATTTCAATGGGATCATTAATAACATCTCTTGTCAGTGACCTAGCTTGCATAATATCTTTCTTGTGACTTGCATGAAGTAAACTTTTTTTCTGGGGGCAAGGGTGTCCTTTTCCAGACGTTTCTAGATGTTGTTCAATTGTTTTCCAGTGACTGAAATAGATTTTGTCTGTGGTATGTCTTGAGGTTTATGCATTAATTTCTAAGAAAATGTGATAATCAGCTAACCAACCATTCCTCTGTGGCTGGCCTGATTGCTTAACCTAACAACTGCACCAGCATTTTCTGTAAATATCATTAATTATACGTGGTTTTCATGGTAATGTCCTGTTATTATAGCTTAATTTAAGGCAGCAAGTGTCTATTGACAGAAGTCATATAAATTTATTAAAGTAGTATGTCAAAGGTATCTCTTCTGGACTGAAGATTAATGTGGCAGAGTTTCAGTTTACATGAGCAGTTTATATGTCATAGTTGTTAGTGTTATGTCAGGATTGTCATGTGATTGCAAAGGATAATCCACTGGCTGTTGGCATACCATTATGAACCCTGAAATGCACTCTATCTTGGAGAGATACATTAATCTTTGTCTCCCTACCTACCTCTGTCAGTTTGATGGAACATTGTCTTGCAGCATTCATCTTGCAGATCACTGTAACCTCCTGCAATGACAGCAAACTCTCTCCATATATCTTTGCATTCTCTATATTGCTCTCTCCTGATTTCCACCTGGAGAATTAAGAAAGACCAACTACTTTTTGGCCCTTCAAAGAGATTACCACTGTTCAAGCAAGAATCATGCTTCCTTCTTCTTTATCTTTCTTGTTATGATGTGTAGAAATGGAGCCAAGGTAACATCCTTTATCAAAGAAAGAAGGATAAGAAAAAGAAATCCACTTGTGGAAA
Organism: Florisuga fusca; assembly: GCA_038090715.1. Classification (NCBI taxonomy): domain Eukaryota; kingdom Metazoa; phylum Chordata; class Aves; order Apodiformes; family Trochilidae; genus Florisuga; species Florisuga fusca. The sequence goes on from JAAWXA010000003.1 coordinate 2,374,104, forward strand.
AAACAGTATAGCCTGCTGAAACAATGAGAGTGAAATCCCTGCCAAACATTGACAGAACTTACTAGCAACCAGTTCCCTAAGTAGTTGCCTCTCTGCTATAAGAAAACCAGTGTTTGCTGTGTTTGGAGAGTGAGACAGTCACAAGGTAGATCTGCTTGTAACTGTCCCTCACTGAAATACATTCTGATTACTCTTTTCTGCTGTCTCCTCCCATGGTACATGCATGCTTATAATTATTTATTATTTGTTATGTATTAATTATTATTAAGATTTATTATGTATTAGCAGCAGCAGTTTCACCTTTGACTCTTTTGCATATACACTGAAAGAGCAGAAAGGAGGCCATAGCAGTAGACTAACTGTTTTCTATTTTGGGTGTTTCAGCAAAGGAAGCTGCTAGCCTAATGTGAAGCTAATTGTATTTGCAGGACCATTAATTTTCCTGCATGTCTTCAGTCTTCCAAGACATAGAAATTTTAGTAACATTTTTCAGATGCCAATTGTTATCATTGGACTTTTAGGGGGTTATCCTAAACTTGGAGCTATTGTTCTTCAGTCCATTCCTTAGGTCAAGTTTGAGTCGCACGTAAGAATCTCCATCTCCACTCAGCAACCAGTGAGTATAACTGAGCTGGTTGTAAGAGCTGGGGAATGCAGGCATTTGTACAATGACTGTGTCATTGTGTGCATTGGCATAAGCATCTCTCTAGGAACTTTGCCCTATTGCGCTTACCCTCTTCCCTTACCTTTCCCAGAAGAAAAATAAATCCAACTCTGGATAGTTTGGTGGTTGCTTTACTTTTCTGAAACATTCTAGTGAAGCAAGTATAAACACAACAGAAGGGTCCCCAAATAGTCACAGGCAGAATTTTCCAGGAAATTCCAGCTAGGGCAATGATTAGTAAAGAGGAAATGAGGTTATTCAATCTGGCTTTGTGCTATGAAGACCCTATAGGTGCTGGTGATTAACAAGATGCTAAAAGAGATACTAATTTTTGCATTGTAGCTCCAGTCCTGTGAAGTCCTGTGTCTTAAAACATCAGTCCTTCTTCACATGCATGCAAACTGGGTAACTATTTACCTCCTCTCTTCAAATGAGAGGACGAAACTTAGGTTGTTAGCATTTCAGAATCATAGAAATTAAAGATGGAAAAATTTTATTAGATCATCTACAGTAGTTCATCATCTTGCCAACACAAGCATTTTACTATAGAACAATGACTCCTTGCCCAAAGCCGCAGAGAGAATCAATGTCAGAGCCAGGATTAAGAGTCAAGGAGTTTCTGGCTCCCTGTCCTCTACTCAGACAGCAAGAGCATACTGCAGGAAAGCTAGATTGTCCAAACATTAACAAAAACCAGCAGGGATGATTTGATTAATTCAGATTCATTGCTAAAAGGCCTGTAGTGATTTTGATTAGCCCTTGGGCCCTCATCAGTCTTGGAGGGGTGTGTGTGCTAAATTTCCTTTTACCAGTATATTACTGAGAAGATCTTGAAGTTATATGTGTTCTTGAGAAACATGCAATCAAAACACTACTTCAAGCAAATCCCTATGAATATCTGGATCAGCATCCTTGTGATAAATAGGTCAGACTTAATCCTGTAAGCTCTTGATGGCAGGGGCTGTGTTTTCGATATGTCCATACATTGCCACATTGGACACTCTGAATAGTTCTGTAATATAAATTAAGAACAATAGTTATTTACTGGTTAAGAGAACTAAAATTATTTCTGAAGTGTAGCTTCACTTGTTCATAGGCAGTTCCACCATGATAGTTCTATATGCTTAGTCCACAGGGTGATTTGTGAGTACCAGTTTTTCTGTATCACACTCAGTGTATATATTTCTATATACACTCATGTAACATCTATGGAAAGAACACTTTAAAAAGTCATTATTTACTATTTTCACTTCTACACCACAATTTTAATACCTAAGTTTCTAAAACAAAAATATTATTATTGGGTCTGGAAATACTCCCTGGTATTAAAGTTTTCAGATGTGTCTCATTACCAAATCTTGTTTTCATATCTAAACTTTAACTATTTAAGGAGACTTTTCAGTGATATTTATCTTTATAAATATAATACCTTAGACAAGGTTTTTTTGAGCAATTTTTACCCTTAGTATCTTAGTAATTTCTAAGAAACCAAGAAAAAACCTGCAAATATTTAGTGAGAAGATTTGAACCTTTGTGTTTCAGAGCAGAGATATAAAATTTGTCAAAAGGTGATATTTATGTTGTCTATTTTCTTCCATCTCAAACAAAAATTTCAGGATATTATGAGTTGTTCTGACAGCAGTTTTTCTTCATTTTACTTCTTCCCACTTAAAAATGTAGTTTTCTACTGATCTGATTTTGTTTACTCTTGAACATCAAGGTTTTTGCCTCTTCAGTGCTCTTTTGGTCCTTTCCCAGTTGTCAGATGACTTCTCAGACTCTAACAAATGACACTCAGTGTTGAGTATTTCATTGCATTTTAGCAGGAATCTCAAAACGAGTGGTTACATGCTGAGGCAATGTAGAAGATAATAAGAATTAGCTCTCCACATGTAGCAAAGGTTGTGCTTTCACAATCACTTGAAGATGAACTAAGTAGATGCTTCTGCCAAAAGTGGTGACCTCACCTGTCCCCAGACAATGGTGGCTTATTCCTGCTTCTTGACACTTCAAGAACTAAGTCAGATAAAGACTATTAACTTTTTTGTCTGAATTACTTTGCTGACACTGTAGCCATGAAGATTCTAGGACAGGACTGGGAGTAAGACCACTTGTCTATGGCAGTGACAGGGAATGCTAGCTCATATAGATAGCAGCTAAAATTATCTTAAACTAGCAGCCATGTCTTCCTCACCTTTCTGTTGAGTATATATACTCTTTGAATTCAGTCAACAGTGCTGTTAGTGTAAAGATGAGTTGGTAAGACATGGCTCATTAACACCAACAGCTTTTGAATATGCCACTAGCAAACCTTATCTGCTACTCAAAAATCATTAGGGATAGTCATAGGGATATTGTTGTATGTCTGTACTTGCTCTATTGAACTACAGACCATCTGATTTGCACATATAATTTGGTCATGAAGGATGGAATTATTTTTACTTAACTTCAGATGTTTGCAATGTAAACACTGAAACACAAGCCAACCTCCTAGACTCCCTTTAATCATCAATGGAATGTTATTGGGACTTCTAGATTGAGACTTATTTCAATAAGCTGTCTTTAGAAGGATTAATCATGCTCTAGAAATGCTTTCCTTGCTCTGTTAAGTAAATAAAATCTTAATCCTCTGCAGATGAGTAGTCGGATGACAACATATACACTTCATACACGTATTTTATGTGACACGAAACCAACCAAAAAAGTCTAGCCAGCTAACCTGGTAAAATCAAGGAATAGTTAGTAAAGGAAACGTGGCCAGAGAGAGACTGCAATTGGTCAGTAAATTCATGATACAGTTGGGAATAAATAGACCGAAGGCAAGAGCAACAAGTACAATCAATCAGCTACTAGCTCTCTTTCTCTTCTAAATGAAAGTGTTCTGTGACATGCAGCAAGATATATAATCTCTACTCACAATGGTACTCCTACTCACATGGGTATCAAACTACTTCCACCTGATGGATGTTCACAATTTCATACTTCTCTGTTTTAAAAACATAGGCATTTATTCAAAATCAAACATTCAAAAGTGAGAATTGCCACTAATTCCTAAAAGATCATCATCCATGCTAGACTCTCCATGGGGTGGACATCTCAGGTCGGAGTTTACACTGTTCCTATTCAAGATCATTGTATTTCCCTGAATTTAAAGGTCGTACAGGTCTGTTTGAAAAACCAAGCCCAGATATGCCTAGAAGAATGAAACCAGGAACCTCTCCCCACATTCCAAGAGAATGAAAAAAGCAACAAGTAAAAACACATGGGTCAGTCAAGCGTGCTGTTGTACTGCTACATGCAAATAACTTGAAAGGTTGAAGTATGGAAAATAATTTTTTCAAAAACCCAAAACTTTAGAAAAATAATCCTTGCAAAACGTAAATACCTGTTTAGAAAAGTTTTATAGGTATTCTTGTTTGGTTATGAAGTAAATCAGACATCTAACTGTGTAGAGTAATATTGTCATGCTTTATTTTGTGTCATGTATTGACCAACTTAATCAGAGATCTATGTACATAATAAAAAGAAGGCAACTTGAAAGTATTGGTTGAACTGAGGCCAAAGCAGTAATGTTAACAGGCAGTCAAATTAAGTAGAAATATTTTAATTGCAATTGAGAAAAATGTAAGAAATAAACAGCTGACTTTCCAGCTGGGCAATTGCAATCTTTGACACATAACTTATAGTAACTTGCAGGTTAAGCACTATGCACAGGAGCATGAGGCATGAATACAACTTCAGTGTATGAGAATGGGGCTGGCCCAGTGAAAAGCACATCTGTACATTTCATATACTGTGAATTCTCTGCAGTTTATGCCATTGTTTCTAAACAGCCCTGAGATTCCTCCCTGTGTCAGTTCAAAGCAATCTCAAAGTTTAATACTACTTCTGTGCTGCTCAGTTTTTTTACTTTTCTTGGCATAGTCCACTGAAGAAGAGGACTGCTTAGGGCTAAAAATGAATAACTTAATTAGAGTAAGGCCTTCCATTACTGTTCCAAATCCTGGGTCCTTCAACTGAGCCAAATTCCCACTAAGTTGAGAGGAACTTTTGTTCAATTGACGGCATAACTGGAATCATTGTCCCATGTTAACCTCTGGTAGCACAGTCTCATTGCAAGATAGGCAGGGAAAGCCATCTGAATCCTGAGGAGCTGAGTCTAAAAGTGGGTCACTAACGAGCCACTTCTCAAAGACCTTCTGTCCTAGCTTCAGCTTAATTTAACATTCTCAACTACTGGTGAGGCAGAACACCTCTACTATTGTAGCTGAGGGTTGTTTTGGAGTTACCACCACTACATTCTGGAAGAGCAAGAGTAAAATTCTTCTTTTTCAGTAAAAGCAAAGTCTAGTTTGAAATTACTTGCATACTCTTGCAAGATGTTTGCTTTTGATAATCCAGCTAACTACCTCAAATCCTCTACAATTTCAGATAAGCAAGCCAGTGGGAAACTTTGTTTTGCTGAACTCAAGGATGGTTGCTTTTCAGTGATGGATAAAGCAGGGCTTTCTATCTTCATTTCTATTTGTGACAGCTGGTAAACAAGATGACCTGGAATACTACTGAAAGAAAAGAATACTGCTGCAAGAAATATGGCTTTAAAGACCATTTTCTAGGTTTCTAGTCTGGTTGCATGCATCATTACTTTGTTCTCAAAGCAATAGTACCTTATGGAAGTGCTATTATTAGAATTTTTATTCCTTAAGAAACTTATTATTAAATGCATGTAAAAAAACAGCCAGCTCCTTGTCAGATGTCAGCTTTTGTGACAGGCAGGGTTTCAGAACTCTTCAAATTTACTTTGCACCATGTCTTCTCAAGTTAGCATGGAAAATTGTATTAACTTTGATGGAATTTACACCAGCATGAAAAAAATCATTAGGAATTTCAGAGAACTAGAAAATGTCAACTTGCATTGTCATCTGTTGGTCTCATAAACTGACATTCATGGGAATTTTTCCATTCTGTTTTTCATGGCATTGTGACAGAGGTTATCACAATTTTATTCTAAATCATGTCTTATTCAACTCAGTGCTAACCTCTTTTGATGGATTTAGGAAAAATAGTTTCAAACATTTCCATGTCATTCAGTGACATAAAACTGTGGATAATTTCACCATAATGCTTGTAAAATATTTGTTGTTATTATAATAATCCAAAAGATGCATTTATTTTTAATTTCAATTTGTCAGTATTCAATTTCTAGTTATTAGGTTGCAATATTTATCTTTTTTTTTTTAATTAAAAAATTAACAAAACCACTACTGAAAGTTTTCTCCTTTACTCACGCATAAATTGTTTTCAGCTCATCTAGTTAGCATTTACTGTACATATGTTCAGTCATTCTCAGATCATGATTCATTCTTATTTTGTTTTCCTGACCCCTACATGATTTTTCAATATTTTGTTTAAATGTGGGCATTACACAATATTCCAGCAGTGGCCTCACTGGCGAGAATCACATATAAAAATTTCTACAAAATGCATTATTCAGATACTATTGATATAGGGGCCAGACAGTATCTAGCTACTCTGGTAGAAATAAAAGCTGTAACAACATTACATTCCAACCTTTTATTTGGTTTGGTTCCTGTGGTTCTATGCACTCACCATCTTCATTCTACCTTGAGTGCATTTTTGTTATTTTTATTTAAATACAAAAATAGTTTGGTACCATTGTGCTGAAAACTGAGTTGTGGCTGGTTCAGAGTATTTGCAGACCTTTCAAGGAACATAATCTGTACTTAGGGCTTGTAATGATATTTCTGAATTTAAAAGTTCTAGGTGGCAAATGTGAACACTGTCTCCACTTAAATGACTATTCTTTTTAATGTTTTAGAATATGCTAATGTAAGTTAATTACTCTTCATTTTATTCTGGTGAGTTACTGATTGCAGCTAAAAGTTAAAAATATTTTCATGCTTGGAATGCGAGTGGCAGACTAAATGTAGTTCATTTAAATTAAGTTTACTGAACATGAAAATGATTCCAAAGGGAATTAAGCAGGTCTGGTTTTCAACAGCATTTGTGATTATGATTTCCTCAAAACACTGCCTTCTACAAACTAGGTTTGCATGATCAGGCTGAGGACTCGCAGTAAAGTCACATTAGTTTAAGAAGAACTCATGGAACAGCAGAGCAATAGTTGCAGCATGGGAGGATGTTCTCTGCTCTAAGCTAATATGAGGCCATCCAATATGAATGTTAGAGCAAATGGTTGAGTTACAGAAATGTTTTTCAGTCTTAGTAGATAAAATCATGTATCCTTTCAGCCAGTCAGGTAATATATTAATAAAACCTAGCTTAAGGAAAAAAGGCAATCTTGTCTCCCATACGAAGGAGGCTAAGACAAGCATAAAATGTCACAGAAGTTCAACTGGTGCATGGTAACTTGATTATCTGTATGCCTGAAGTGTAGATTGTTATTAATAAGTATGTGTTCTGTGGTATGAAACTGCTGGTATATGAACCTCAACTCCTACATGAAATTTAACAAGGATTGCAAACATTTTGGTGGAACAGGCTGGATTTCCAGCAAATATGGGGCAACATATTCTTTGGGCGGGAGCTCTGTCAAGCCTGCATGTTTCAGCTGATTTTTGCTTTTGTTCTGATGCAAACTTCTAGTCTTAAATGAAAAGCAAAAAACCTTTTCTTTAGCAACTGTTCAATCTATCTCAGTCTATTTGGTTTGTCTGTCAAGGTTTTGGTAGTGGGGGCACTACAGGAGTGGGTGGCTTCTGTGAGAAGCTGCTATCACCTTCCCCCGTGTCCTGTTGAGCCTGTGCCAGCTCACTCCAAGATGGACCTGCTGCTGGCCTAGGCTGAGCTCATCAGTGATGGTGGCAGCACCTCTGGGATAACATATTCAGGAAGGAGGAAAAGAAAACTGCAACAACCTGCAGCTGGAGAGAGGAGTGAGAATGTGTGAGGGAAACAACTGTGCAGACACCAAGGGCAGTGAAGGAGGAGAACAAGGAGGTGCTACAGGTGCCAGAGCAGAGAGTCCCCTGCAGCCCATGGTGAAGACCATGGTGATTCAGGCTGTCCCCTGCAGCCCATGGAGGTCCCCAGTAGAGCAGATATCCACCTGCATCCTATGAAAGACCCTGTGTGGAAGCAGATGGATGCTGAAAGGAGACTGTGACCCCATGGGAAGCCCATGCTGGAGCAGGGTCCTGGCAGGACCTGTGACCCCATGGAGAGAGGGGTCCATGCTGCAGCACGTTTGCTGGCAGGACTTGTTACCCTGTGAGGAACCCACACAGGTGCAGTCGGTTCCTGAAGGACTGAACCCCATGGAAGAGTTAATGAAGAACTGCAAACTATGGGAAGGATGCACACTGGAGAAGTTAATGGAGGACTTTTTCCCCTGGGATGGACTCCACACTGAAGAGCAGAAGATGATAAGGAATCCTCCCCCCACAGAGGAAGGATCAGAAGAAACAACATGGGATGAACTGACCACAGCCCCACCATCCCCTGCACCACGGGAGGGGAGGAAGTCGAGGAAAATCAAGAGTGAAATTGAGCACAGGAAGATCAGAGGGGTGGATGGAAGGTGTTTCAATATTTGATTTCTCATTACCCTACTCTGATTTGGTTGACAACAAATTAAACTAGTTTCTCCAAGTTGAGTCTCACCCATGAAGGTGGTCGGTGAGTGATCTTGTCCTTATCTCAACCCATGAGGCTTTCATCTTATATTCTTCTCCCTGTTCAGATGAGGAGGTGGAGCGGTAGAGTGGCTTTTGTGGGCACCTGGTATCCAGCCAGAGTTGACTCACTACACTCTGAAGCCTGTCTGGGACTAGACTTCACAGGAAGAGAAGGTTCCATACTTTTTCTCTAATGTGAATGAGAGAATGATGATGACTTTGTACTTTTATCATTTTCACTCTGAATGTGACTGAGAGAACAGCTAAAATGAAATTGTTGGTTCATTTATGTTATTTTTATAAATAGACAGTAATGTGTTTACAAGAATTCAGAATCTATTGATTTCTTTAAGGAAATCATGTACTTAGAAGTGAGAGAAATCACCACAATTTCAAAATAGCGCTGAGAGATTTAAAAAGTGAATCCCATATATATCAGTTAGTTTTCCTAAGTCAGTTTGCAATATTTTGAAACTAAAATACAAATTTCAACCCATGGGTATAAAGCTAATACTCAGATCCTCATGCATAGCTATTGCTAAGAAGCAGAGAATCCCAGTTAACTGTGTCCTGTGAAAAACAATGAAGCTCTCATCAAGAAACATAGAATTACCTAAAATTCAGGAAGTTGTGAAATTCATTGCAAACAAGACCCATTCCAGCTCTCTGAAATATTCAGGAAACCTGAAAGTAAGTCATAGTCTGAATTTTTGAAAAGCACAACTCAATACCTGAATGAACTCTAGGGATCAGTCACCACATGATTTTGCGATGATGATGTCAGTAATGTGCTCCTATGAAATTCAGTGGAGTGGCTGACAGTGCCAGGTTATCTAATAGACCCAACCCAGCTACCACTGACTTCTTAAAAATAATACAGAATGTGAAGCCAAGGCACGTGTAAATTAGTTTTTTTCTATTATTGGGAGTGTGGAAAAATTACAAGTCTCCTGACTTAGCAACACATATGAAAACCTTTGTGCAGATGCCCTTATGTCAGCAAAGAGGTATGTTTGCTTGTGTCAATAAACCTCAGGATGCAATACATCTCATAGACAACATAATGAAGCATGGACAATTTGCAGGGATACAGGAGTTATTCATAACTTTTGTTAGAATGATTCTAAGGCTGGTCAAATATAAGTGGAATTCCTGAATATTTTTCATCTCATGACAGCAAATATACAAAGACTTTGAGTGATCCAGAAAGTAGTGATTCTTCACTTCATCAAGACATAAGCAGGGCTAAATAAAACATGCTTATATGTTTCTGTGTCCCTCTCCCCAAAGAAGAAAGCTCAAACTAAGGCTAGTCATAACATTCTGGGGTATGAGAGAAAAATATCCTTCAGCTGACTTCTGTAGCTAATTTTCTGCTTTTAATTACTTCTTGAGCTCATCTCTTAGCCTGTTATTATTTAAGTGTCCTTTTTATTGAATCTCATCACTTTCATCAAATGATCACATACTCTCCCTTACAGTTCATTGATAGTTATCAGCCCACTTTCCTGCATTTGTGTTTTGGCTGCTGTCTTCAGCATTCCCAAATATCAGTCACTATGATCACTCAGACCAGATCTGTAAATGTGACACAGGGTAGCCCATTAAGCATATGACTTCTGGCAAATGTCTCCAAACTAAATTAACTATCTGAAGTCTGGGAATATGGATCACAAACTTAATCAAGTAAAGGGAAGTAAGCATTCCGTTATTAACATTTAATGCAGAAATCCAGTTTAGTCGTACGTAATCTTCCACTCCACGAGAAGATTTTTTCATCTCTAGCTTGACTGGCAAACCCTACCCAGCACAGATGAATGCCAAATTTTGTGCTAACCGTTGTTAACCAAAGCCATCACTTTTCATGTAGGTCTCCATATCTGCTATAATTCCTAAACAAAATGGGGTGAGTTGAGGACAGAATTGCAGCCCTAACTCTGAATTTCCTAACTTTTGTGGGCTTAAGTCATACCCTTAATGTTATTTGAAAGTATTTTTTGTGGTTTAATATATACTATAACTTGTTCTTTTGTGACAACTCCATTTATACTGGCTTCATCCCTAATACCACTGGAAACTGGAAGCAGGTCATAGTGGGAGCCTGTCTTCCAAATATTTTAAAGAGCAAGTCACCATTGTGCACTCAATGCTCTGGTTCTCCCATAAAAGTTCAGTGTTCCATATTAATTAAAATGATGAGTCTTATGTCAATACCACATCCAACTTGCAGGCTGTTTGTCCTCCTGAATGTTAAAGGTGAACAAACGAACAAAAACGTCTTTGTACTTTTTCTCCTTTCTTTTGTATTGGTTTTAAAAGGCCTGGTTATAGTGAAAAAAGGTGTTCTTTTACACTAGAAGTTGTTTTCTTGTCTTTTATTTGATTTTCCTTTGCTGATTCCATAGGTTGCTCTATTATGTTTGAACATGTTAAGGCTACAGCCTGCATTCACATTGGCAAAAGTCTGCCTGTCTCTAGCTATAAGCACTGTCTAATATGACTGTATATTAAAACCATAGGACTTAGTAGTCTGAGTAACATTACATCACAAAGCAAAATAAGTTTGCAGATGAATGTTGACATAAATCCTGTGTTGAAGTCCTGCCTCCTAATGACTGCTCAGGCCACAGACCTGAACTCTGTTGCTGGAAGTTAAATCACTTCCATCAGAACGTTCTTCCTCCCACATAAGTACAGGATTTTCTTCAATTTTGAAAAAAAAAAATCCCCTTTTTGCCACACTAGTCCTGTATAGGAGTGACTGCCTGCACAACAAGGTATGTGCCAAAACCCCATGCAGTTCCTCCTTGAGGAGGAAGATGCTGGACCTTTTCCTGCATGGATAGAATCCAGCTTTATGAGAATCTAAGGAATGAAGACATGAGTGAGGGAATCAGATGGAGGACAGGAAGACTTTGAAGATTCCACAGGTACTTCTTCTTGGGACTAAAAAAGTATTGAACTGCAGCCTCCATCATGCAAATTTAGCTATATGGCTGCTTTTTATTTGTTCTTAAGATCTGTTTACAGTGTGGTACCACAAACAATTGAGATAGGAATGAGGGGGGAAAGGACAGGAAAGTTGTAATTCTACTTTACCACTGAATGAACTGCAACATTCCCACTCATTAACTCAAAGGTTTTTGTTGTATATCCAGGAAGTCAGACAACATTGGCTTATTTTTGGAAAGGCAAATTGTTGTTGGCAAATTAATTGGCTCCTTATCTTTCCTTAAAGGTGTAAGTCAGCATTTCATAGCAGATTGAAACAAGAGATTTTAGGATCTGTAATTTTCAGGCCTGTTCTCACAATCTGGAAGACCTTACCCCTGTGCCAGACACTGGCTAAAAGGAATTGCTCAGAACACTGCATAAGGACTGTATTTGCTGGACAAATCCCTTTGACATAGGTTTGGGTCTCAGTTCAATACTGTATAATTTAAAGAGCACTTAAGAAATCTTCATTTTTGCAGCTGTTTTAAGTATTTTTTTTCCTCCATTAAAATAAACAAGTAAAAAAACCGTCTTTCTTTGTTGGATGTAGCTTTCATTTTGCACTTGGAAAATTAGAGGTGCGAAATATGATAGTAAGTACTTGGTGGACTAAGTGTTTATTTTTTGTCATCTTATTGGATGCCAGTTTTTCTCACCTGTTCTGAGGTCCACATGCTTACCCCTTTTATCACTTCCTTGTGCTTTTCTGACAGAGCAAAGAATCCAGACTGTTTTGTTTAATATGGAGGAATTCCAAACTCTTATAAAGCTGTCACAGTGAACCAACCACATGTTAGCAGAACTATTACTTCCACCTTTCTTTCTTTTTGGTAGCTAGCAGAAGTGTGCATGAGGCTTTGGCAATCCCAGATTGAGAAAATATCTTCCTAGCAATGTTGGTGCAAGCTACATTAAACTTGAGTGTATGGTTTTTCTGAGAGCAGCAAAAGTTGACGAGGCAGAATTTGCCCAAAATAAGGTGACATACCAGTAAAGTATGGCCATCTTCCCAGATTCCCAAAGCTAGAAGACCTCACCAAAATGACAGGTGTGATATTGTGACAGGTGAATAGTAGCAAGGTGGTTGTCATGCTGCTCCTGCAGGAGACAGACCATCTCTTTATTATTGCTAAAGATGTAGACATATATATATATAAATATATATGCCTCTTGTTTCCATTCTTACGGACTGGTCTTCAAGTAACAAAAGGAGTTTATGTTTGCTACCTCAAAAAACAGTGTGAAGGAATGCATGCATGCACACATACAACCACACTTAAATGCACACAAACACAGAGGTTAGTTGTAATTTATTTTAAGATGCATAAGTGTACAGTATCCATCTTAAGACTGGATGAAGTCTCAGCACCTCCTAGGATTTGAGAACAGAAATCAGTTTTCCAAGTTTTCATGTATGGAAATACCATATGAGTCAGTGGGTGTTCTCTGTGCTAGGAACTTCCATGGCTACTTGCTCTCTGTAAGCAGTGTTGCCTTATAACTTGTTTTTAAAGGCTGCCCATTATCCACAGACATTACTGATTTAACTAGACTTGTGGGCTATCAGTAGCCCTAAAACTGGGCTTTTGTCTTCTGTGATATTTCAGGAGAAGGAGTTACACAAAAAAACAGTTTAGAGAAACTAACATTTGGCATTCGGCTTGATGTAATATTTGCTCAAGGTGACAATTCCTGGTACAAAATTACACTGGAGAGGAAAAACAAAAAAAGAAAGAAAACCTGACTTACTCATAGAGTAATAACACTGTGCTTTTAAAATATTTTTAACCACAAGCAGTTTGGAGCAACCAACTGCAATCTATTACGTTTCAGCTCATAGGGATTTTACTTTTTCCTCAACAATGTTACATAAGTATTTTTAGAAAATTCACATTTCTTACTGAATTTTAAATAAATATCTACCTTTATGAGGAGAAACCAACTAATATCCTTAGCTTTTAATGCTGACTTAAGAAAGTAAGGAGATTTTTCACTACTGATGTATGTATGTATTTTATAGTAAATGACTTTTTTTTGTCCTTCTGGGAGTTATTTCATTTTCACTTCATGAAGATTACTGGAACTTTCATCACATTTCTTGTTTTAGGATGAGTAAAGTAAGCAAAAGTTGCCTTAGAGAGTATATCTATCCACAGCAAGATCTTTTTCACTATCTAGCTTGTATGGTAGAGATTTCTACATATAATATACACTTATCCTTCTTGAATTAAGTCACATAGGAGATACTTAATTACTGTACTGGCACTTATGACCACAGTAATTGCTTATTTAGCCACATAGGCCTTTCAGGAGTTTTAATGAGAACTTCAGTCTGTTCACCTCACTGAGGAGGGTGCTAAGATTTTTTGCAAATTAATTTAGTGGAAGAGTTGGACCTATTTTGCTGGGAAAAAAATGCAAGTGTATATTAAAATAAATTACTAGTACTACTGTAATTTAGTATACTAATAAAGTAATTCTAATACAAATCTTCTAGCAATGATGATATTCTAGAGTATTAGTTTGCTTTGTAGCTCATGGAGCTTGGCATATTGAAGAAAGATGGAAAAAACTGTATTTTGGAATACTGGAAGCATGGCATATGCAGACCTTCATACTAATGCTGTAAAATGTATCAAATATCTCAAACAGGTTTCCAGAAACAATCTTCCTGCATTAAAAAGAAAACAAAAAAAACCAAACACACGCACATTTGCTGCCGGTACTAAGGTTACTGGAGAAAGGGGAAAGGTTATGGACTCTGGGAAGCTGCCTGGGTAACCACCTCAGATGCCAAGGGAAATTCATAGTCTTTTTCTCTGTGAAATAATCCATGATAATTTTGTTAGATTAAAGAGGTCTGGCAGATCATGATTTTAAAACTGTCCACACCAACCTCTATGGATGAAAAGCTGATATCATATATTCCAGAATAGGACAAGGGTCTGAATTAGACAAAGAAGCAGGTGAAAAGATCTGAAGAAATTTATCAGGCTCTCCAATACTTCTCTGTGGCTTCCTATGTAGAAGATGATTGCCTGCCTGATAAATCGGATCTGCATAGTTCTTCTTCATTGCTTTATTGTTTTCTCTGAAGCTTTTATTGGGTTTTTATATCAAGTAGATTATAACTAGCAATCTAATTAGATGACTAAGATCACTCTACACTTCTTAGTCCTGACACTGTCCCAGTGAAAACATGGATAGAAGTTTCTCCCTGAAGCTGGATTTACAGAGATCATCTCAAAGACCCACAGCCTCAATCTCCTCCAGGACAGAGGGGAAAAGGACTCTTCTAAAAAGAAGAAATGTACCATTTCATGGTTTTAAGACTTAAATAGGAATACTGAAAAAGACATAATGCATTAGAGGGGCATTAAATTCAGAAACTGTAACAGTGGCACTCTGGGACACAACAGCTCCTGAGGATTTTGTGAATATGAAAGATAAAAGAAAGGTTAAACATAACTTTGTTGCACTGGATGTACCTCACGATTTTTATAGAACAATATAACCGAACTGAACTCAATTTATAATTTTACTTTGTGGTTGATCTTTTCCAGATTAATGACACAGTTTCAGTGGTAGAACACAGGAGACATGCCAGTTACAGTGATTACAAGAAAATATAAAGAGAAACTATATATATGGTTGCCTAGCAGACAACCAAAACATTTTTTCCTGAAAGCCACATGAACTTATTTTCCAGGTCTTAAACATGTCTGTGCATTGGTCATAAATACAAAGGAACTGGAAGAGAGTGGTGATTTGAAGGAGTTGTGCTTTGAATTATGATTATTATCATATCCCCAAGTACTTTTTATATTAAAATAAATACAGAATTTGAAAAATAGTGCCAGACTATTAAAGTCACACTCCAACTGGATATTTTACAGTGTGCTTCACTTTACTGAATTGAATTACTGTCTCTTTGAGATCTTTCTACCAGTTTCCAAATGTTACTTCAAATCTGAGATGGATCAATGAAGACTTAATCTTATCCCCGTTTACCTTCTTTCTAATCAGTATGAATAATACTGATCTGTTTACTCAGTCCCAGAAACCAGGCATAACCCAATAATGGTTATGGGTAGACTACAAAAGCAAGTGGTTTGGATTAGACAAATTGGATGAAGTGAATCCCCAGATGAGACGAGGAGGGCCTGCACCAAGAATTAAGCAACGTGGAAGAATAGAAAGGTGATGATGAGATGATCTGGAGAAGGAAATTTTAGGCATAGCAGAATTCTGAGATGGCTGTGCAAAAAGGTTATTTTTGTTCTGTCTGGTGTTAATAATTATTCCTCTTAATGTTTGTTTGTTAGTTTTTTCTGAAGAAAGGCAGATCCACGATTTTGTTCCCTTTTGTACAGAATTGAGATATATGTGTTGGAGAAATATTACTTAAAAGAAGTTGCTCAAAATGTGAGCATTCAAACAACAACCAGCTTTGAAGATGGCAATGAAAAACAGTGTTTACACAAGGAAAGGCATGGGTGCAGTTATTAAAAACCCCAGTCAGAGGATCCTGTTAACTAGAAGGGGAAATGGGATGAATGTGACAGTTCATATTCTTGGTCAGTCTTCTTCATATGAAGACTTGGAGCTGTGGGAAGGTGATGAAGGTTATGCTGTGTTCCTGGCCTAGTATGCAGACTTAGCTCCATATGATTTGCAAAAAGTACTGGGACAGTTCCTTCCTATGAGTGACAATGGAAGCAAATGTTTAATTTCCAAAATACAAAGTAATTTGATATATCAACTGTGTGAATTTTTTGTTTTCTTTTTCATATCTAAAATATACAAAGCCTGAAACTGTGTGTGATAGAGAGAGGTGGGAGAAAGGTCTCTGGTTTGCTCATGTGCTCATGCTTCATACTTTCATTGTTCTTTTATGCTCTTTATGCTCCTGTGTGAAAAGAGCAGGGTTATAACTTAATTGTTGTAACTTGTAATGCAGTTTTAAGCAAAAAGTAATCAGTTAAGCTAGCCTCTCATTTATTTGAAACTTGATTCCAAAATTAATATATGTATTCCATATATATATATGTATACATATGTATATATACATATTCCATATACATTTAGGTATTCCATGTTTCCAGATATTTTTCTACTTCTCTGGCAATTTGAAATACAAAGTTCTCATCTACCTCTTTCAAACTTACTGGCCTCCACCACACACTGGTTAAAAAAAACCCAACAAAACTTGCATGAAGTCTGATTTTTTTTTCCTTTTCAAATGAACATTCAAACAAGATGTGTAGTCTAGATATCCAGAATTTCTGTGTGGTATTCACTGCAAAAGTTAACCCAATTTCAGAAAAAAAAAAAGAGTTAATAGATTTTGTGGACATCACTTAAGTAAAATTACTACCTAAGTGACATGGGAAAACATCACACAGGAAAACTAACAAGATTGTCTTGTAAAAAGATGTCTTAAACCCAAATGAAACAAGAATATCATTGAGTCAAGTTAAAAATCGAGGTGAAAAATTGGAAGAAATTTGCAGGGAACTTTGCCATTTTGTTTTACAGAAAATAAATGGATATTTTCCAATTTCTGTGGAAAATTTTGGAGGTACCTCACATAATTTATAATTGTTTTTCCACTAAACTGTTGAAAAATCTTTTTTTGTTTCTGCTTAAGTGCAGCACCAGCAAAAATCTGCAGAACATCTTGGCAAATTCTTCAGAAATTAACTCTACCTCAAAAACCTGAAAGCATATTGTCTTTTTTTTTTTTCTTTCTTTCCATTTTTTGTATTTGAATAAGAGAATACCATAAAGGTGTGGAACACATTAGCTCCATAATTCAGCAAAAGGCCATAGTACCATAGTTACAGCCCCACATTTTAGCAGAACATTTCAAATGACACTTTGAGGTAAACTTTATGCTTTTTATATTTGAAATGTAATAGCACTTTTTAGAGCTCTTTGGACCTGATCTGTGTCTCAGATGCCATACACCAACAAGTGTCAAACCTCCAGTAGGTTTGCTGTTTCCTAGATTTCTAAAAGCCTGGATATTAGAACTTAAACAGTCATCTTGTGGGTTTTATTACTGTGTAATGAGTCTTTCAGCTCTGAGTTGCTGACTGAGTTTTATGTAGCAGCAAAAGTGCTTTCTTCTCTAGAGAGCAGTTAAAGAAATCAGAAGTTTTATTTACTGTGTGAGAACTTTGCCCACAACTTGGATGCAGTACAGAGAGACATTGGTATTAGCATTCATTAATGATTTCACATAGATGAAGCAGAAAGAGAGAGGTTTTTCGTCTCAAGCGCAGTTCTATCTGTGCTGTTATGATGTCTCCTGTTTTATATAGACAGGAGTGAGATGTCCATGGAAGGAAAAGTATTTGTTTTGTACAGCATAAAAGAAATTACTGGCACTTAGTCATGTACTGCAGAAATTGCAACTACAGATAGCTTAAGATCTTTTGACATTACAGATAAGATCTTAAAATCTTTAGCATTATATGCAAAAAAAGTCTGATATTTTCCATTATAACATGTTTTATAAAGCTCCTTATAACTTTGCTAAAATTAAACTGCTTGGGTTGGGATTTTCTTTTCTGACCTGGACTGTTTTTTCTCACCATAAGTTTCAGTTTCTCAGAAGATAATTTTCACACATTGTCTTACATTAGTTCTCATGACAATGATAACAAGTCTGTACTTTGGAACAGGGACTTATGAAGAACTGTGAGTGTTAGGGATGGATCATTTACTTGCCCTTGAAAATCTGTCCAAATTTGGCCAACTTGTAATTCTTTGAATATTCTTAATTTACACTTGGCTAGTGCAGTTTTGTTAACATCTCCTCACACAGATTTTGGGAATACTCCCAATTTCTTTGAATATTGCCTATATCTTGGGCATGCCTTGTTTGCTCAGAGAGCTAATGGACAATAAAAATTTTGAAAAATCTTCAGACTCACTGAGGAAAATATTCATGTCAATTCCCTTTATCGTTTCTTTCCAGGACACTATATCTGCATTTCTGCATGATGCTATATATACATTTCACGGGGCAAATATGGCAATTCTTGCCTCTACACAAAGCTGTTCTGCACTGCTTCTGATCTTGGGTTAGGTAGTTACAGTTTAGGTATCTCTGCATTTTCCTCTCTTATCTTCTGTAATTATATCCAGACTATCTATATTGCTCATAATTTTGCTTCTGAAGCATCATTCTGAACATAGAGGAGGAAGGGTGTAAAAGAAAGAAGAGTAGAGGCTAGGGGTGTATAAACAGAATCCTGGAGGTGGAAAGAGAAGAGCAGCACAAGGAGAGCTGGAGGTGTGCCAAGCAGTGAAGGCTCTGAAGACTGAGAGAAAAAAGACCTGCAAACAAATGAGAAAGTTTCTTTGATACTCCAGTCTTTGCATTCCTGTATTGTCTGTCAAGTAGATATAGAAACCCTTGGCAAATCCTATCTCTTGGCATTTACCAGTTTCAGGCTCAGACAGAGGGTCATAAGCCTTCTACAACAGAGTGACTTCATCAGTGGACAATGTAAGAGCCAAGGATACAATCTACCTAGACCTCTGTATGTCCTTCGATGAAGTCCAGAACAACACTCTTGCTTCTAATTTGGTGAGATATGGATAAAAGACATGCCCAGAGATTTACAGTTAATGGCTCCATGTCCAAATAGAAACCTGTAACAAGTGGTGTCCCTCAGGGATCCATTCTGTGACCAGTATTATTTAATATTGTTAAATTATCATTAAATTATTATTATTTAATATTTAATTATGTAATTGTGCCATCAATGAGCACATGCAGCCCAGAGAGCCAATAATATCTTTGTCCGTATCAGAAGAAACATGGCCAGAAGGTCCAGAGAAGGGATTTTTCCCCTTCACTGTGTTCTCATGAGGCTCCACCTGAAGTACTGTGTCCAGCTCTGGAGTCCACTGTACAAGAAAGACATGGACCTCTTAGAGAGAATCCAGAAGACAACCATGAAAATTAGAGGGTACCTGTTCTATGAAGAAAGGCTGAGAATTTGGTTTGTTCATCCTGGAAAAGAGGAGGCTCCAGAGAGATTATATTATATCCCTTTAATATATAATATAATATAAATATTAATATAATATAAATATTAATATAAATAATGGGGCATATAAGAAAGACAGAGAGACTTTTTACCAAGGTTGGGGGTGACAGAACAACGGGCAATTGTTTTAAACTCATAGATTTAGATTTGAAATTTTTTAGAACTAGTGTAATGAGAGACTGAAACAGATTGCCAAGGTTTGCATGCGCCATCATTCGAGGTGGGTGTTCAAGGAGAGGCTGGATGGGGTTTTGAGCAAACTGATAGTGAAAGATGTCCCTTGGAGGGCTGGGCTAGATGATCTTTAAAGGTCTTTTCCAAACCAAATCATTCAACGAGTCTAAGCTGCTACTCCTACCAATTGTTTTGTTAGTTCAGGCTGTAAAGGGCTGTGTTGTGGTTCTGAAAGCTGGGATTCAGATGAGCACCAGTAGTACACTAAAGGTCAGACCTCTGGTTTTAAAGACAAGTTTCATGAAATTACACTAAAAATTTCAGGGAAATTGCATAAAGCTAGTAATGGTTTTGCAGGACTTCAGATAAGATTTTATAAAAGACATCTGTACAGAGCCATGTGCTTACTCCATGTCGGATGTAAAGGTACCCTCAAAAAAGAAACCTTTTGCCCCTACAGGAACAAGAGCTTCTCTCCTTCTATTTTCCCTTTTTTCAGTACTTGAGTGAAATGATTAATCTGTCTTGTGTTTATGCTTTTGGCAGAAGCACCTATTCCTAGAGCTGCTACACCCTTCCCGCCTAATGATGGGCCATTAACACCCCATGGCTTGCATAACCTGCCTTAGAGGTCCTCACAGCTGGACCTACTCAGTCCCAGCAACTGCCTCCATCCTCCCACTCATACTGCATTCAGCAGCCAATTTCTCTGCATGTCTATTCCCCTGCAAAGTCAGAGAGGGACCACTGTTCATCAGCCCGTGGCCCAGGCATGTATCTTTAAGCAACAGCCAAAAATCTTAGTGGGAGGAACACCTGCAGCTCAACAGAAATGGGTCTGCAAAAGTGTTCAAATAACAAATTGTTCCCTGAGAGGACCAACGTGACCCATAACTTGTCAGGAGATGAAGAGAGAGGGAGCCTTTTTTGGGGGGGGAGATGAGTGAATAGGAGAAAAAGACCAAAAAGTAATTGGGGGAGCCAATATGCTCACCGCTCAAAAATTCTTTCTTAAGATAGCATGGCCCACTAAGAACTAAAAATACCTCCAAAATGCCAATGTAGCAGTTCTTACATACTCATGATTACATGCTTACATACACTTCATACAGTTCTTACATACTCATGGGGAAGATTAGAAATCCCCCAGCACATGCCCTGCTGTGTGAAGCCTACTTGCTTTCCTGGGCCAGTTTGAATGCCTAAGGGTTTTTTTACTAAGCACTGAAGGTGGATAGCATTCATTTTAGGAAATCCCATCTCAGGGTTCAGTTGGTCTTTTTGCCTCAGGTGTCTCCTGCAGCTGGATCATTCATTGTAGCCAGAAAGTGGAGTTTTGGAGGAAGACCAAAGTTGTCACAAAAGCCATGGCTTGCACAGTTTCTCCAGAGCTTCCCCCTTTCATGCCTATGGGCAAATGTGCTGTAACCTGTTCTCTAGGTGGCCCAAGAACTGCTGTGATGTCTGCTGCTCCTGTTGCTTATTGTCACCATTCTCAGCACCCTTGGATCTTAAGTACTGCATCAGAGTCCTGAAGCTAAGCTTCTAGGATTGTCTCCTTCCTGTATCAGTGAGGAGGTAAGGCAACAGGGAAGGAGATGGGGCTGCCAGCTTAGGAGCTCTTCTTCATCAATGGAGTCCGAGGCATTAAGGAAAGCAAGTCTGTTAGTCCTTGATTCCATGTAAAAATACAATACACCTCACTGTTTTCTTCCCTACATGAGCAGCAGGTTCCAAAGCTTGTGTTTAGGAAGGGTAGTGGCCTTTGGACAGACATCCTGGGCACTACATTAGAATGACATGTGTAATGTTTTCAGTCACTGAGACAGAAAAAAAGGCAGTCTTGAAGGGTGAGGAATGGCTTCTGATATGGCTAGTTGCTGAATGCAAGGTGACTCACACACCTCTAACCAAAATGTGTGAAAATGCATTAAAAACCCTAGAAAGAAATTTAAAAATCATATAATTTAGGTTGGTGGAGACCTCAGGAGGTTTTGCAATTCAACTTCCTGCTCAAAGCAGGGTCAGCTATGTGGTAAAACTCAAGGGTTTGATTTCCATTGCCCATTTAAGACAAGTGCTTCCAATCAGAAGAGGTCAAGATTCTTCACAACAGCATAATGCTGTTGTACTGCCTCTGAAATGTCTTTGTTAGCCTTGCCTTCAGAAAAATGTCATTCTTCTTCAAGATTTTGATTGAGCATTCATCATCAGTTCTCTCAGACCCAGCACAACACTTCTACTGGTTTATCCTGCGTCTGGAGGAACATTCAGACCTCTCTCAGTGCAGGTGTCATTTCCTTGGAGGCTTAGGGGACACCTTGAAGATCTTCTGAGAAGTTTTCCCTTGCCTTTAGGAAAAAGAGCAATTGAAAATGTGGTGAGTGGGAAAGAGAAGGTAATGAAAAGAGTAAATGCAGAAATGAAAATAGCAAACTCAGGTAATAAAGAAGGGACACTGAGGCAGCAGAAAGGTGGGGTAGATGAAGGGTACAATAGCCATGTAAGGATGTAGACAAATTTTGTCATTTTATGCTGTGTACGTGCTCCAGTGTCTTGAGTCTTGTACTGACTCAAGAGCACAAGAGCATTTTGTTATTGTATCTGTGGCTGTTAAGTTGTGGATGACTTTAGACTAATGCAGTCTCACCTTCAGCAGTTGTGCATTCTTGAGCAGTCACTTGGATTGGTATCTGAACCAGTACCTGGTAAGCAGGGGTGAGTGAGGTACTTTATGTACTACAAATGCCACTCTAGAACTCTAACATAGATGTATACAAGTTACTTTTCTGTCTGTCCCCAAGGCCTGTTGTTTGATCTAATTTACTATCAGTTTTTTGTCTTCCCTTTCAGGTGGATGTTACTTAGCTTATTAAAATTAATATAGCATTTTTGAAGAGGCAATGATGAAAGAGGACAGGTCATTGGATTAATTAATGACAAATATTTATGTGTATATTATGCAACTATTGGAGTCACACTTCTGATGTGAAACAGTCTTAGTTTCTTTTCTCAAATTCAAATTAATTGTCTATAATACTTATAATTATACTCATAATTATATACTCATAATTATACGGTGTAATACTCATTATTATTCTCATAATATACTCATAATTATGCGGTATAATACTAATTATTATTATTTTTACTTTTTTATGTCTTTTTATAGCTTTGTAGCAATTTGTAATTTGATTTTGTCTTCTAAGATTATTCAGGTGTGTGCTCTTCACATTTTGCATCTTTGATGTTCTCCAAAAAAGTCAGAATTTTCCTTCAGAAAATTTCATTTTTTTTGTTCAGGATGATGAATATTTACTACAAGATTGTCTCTATGACTATGTTGGCAACTTTACAATGTTCTGGAATTTTTATAGTGCTCTTGAATGTTTGGCAGAAAATTATATATTAGTAATATCTCAGACCTAGGATATCTGAGTCTGTGGTTTTTTAATTGTTTAATTGTCACAGAGACTACCTTGCATCCTTCTTTATTACTCAAGGCTAACATTTTAATCTATCAGTAATATCTTAAGAACCAGATAAATAACTTGATTAATTCCAAATACCCCTGCAATTCCTAGGGAATATTTCTGCTGTTCTTTGATCACACTTCATCATCTTGCTGTTTTAATCTAACTATTAACTTCTAAAATTTGCTGAGTTTATTACTTCTGAAATGCTTTCTTTAAATGCCTTACAATTTAAATTAGTTGATTTATGATAGATCATTCATTCATTTGGCTTACTGACTCCATTACCCACTTATTTCTATTTGTAGTTTATAATCATTCTCCTTTCATTGATTTTTATTTCTTCTCCATACATATATGCACATGCATATATATATATATATGGACATTTACTATATGTGTGTGTGTGTATATATATATATATATATATAGGAGTAAATACACAAATTTTGTCTTTGCTTTCACTAATACAGATATATTCTTGGCTGATTTTTTTTTTTTTTATCCTGAGTAGTCTTGGCTTCTTGGGCATCCAGCAAGATATTCCTGAAAAATTCCCAGTTCTTTTAGCACTTCTTCTGTTAGATGCATGTTCTCAACTCTAATCTCAGCTGGTCCTCAAAGTTTCAAAAACTGAAAGTTTTAAAAGATCCAACAAGAGATATTTCAGGATGGTGACATATGTTTTCATTAAATAAATCAAACCTCATTTCATTAGCCAATTTTTCAATTTTGTAAAAGCCATTAACTGTTCCATATTTATCATAATGAGGTCCATTATGGTGAGTTGTTAATGGACATTACTGAGTTACTTGATATCCCATGCAGGATTTCTGTGTTAAGAAAAAAATCCATTACTTTTAGAAAATTCTGAAGTTGTATTACTGGCTGTATAGACTGAGAAGTTATCTACAGGATGAAAGACACTTGTGGTAGCAGTTTTCCTTTCTGCACTTAATAACCATATTTTACGGTGTGAAGCATGTCCTAGGTAATGCTGTAGCCTGTTGCAGATAGCTTCTAGCTTAATTTTTTTGTTTAACTAAATAATACTTTAACCACAAACACTGGAGAGTCTGCTCAGTCATCTATGACTTTCTAATCATGTAACAGGAGACTGGATGCACAATATCATCGCCATCTGACCTGGTTTTCCACTGTAGCTTTTTTTTGGAACACATTAGACATGAAATGTAATCTTCCAAAACCCATAGGACATTTCTATCTATTACTAATCACATAATTTCTTTTCTCCTATGTGACCTCTTATTGACTCTCCAGGCTCTGCACAACAGTATTTATAATACATCTCAGCCTACTGTTTTGCTTTTTGGTTTGTCACAAAAAATGATGCTTTTAGTTGGCTTACGTGCTTGGGTATGTATGCCTGATTCTGTCATTATGATTCTCTCCTTTCATGTAGTTTGAGCAGATTAAGTCTTCCTGACTACTTCATCTGTCAACCAGAAGACTGGTGCATACTTTGCTGAGATGGAGACCACAAAACTATGTGATCTTTTATTTCCTTAGAGACTACCTTGCAGTTTATTGAACCCAAATCCTGCCTTACTTCACTTGCCACCTATCCTATTGAACTGCATTATCTTTTGCCTGCTTTTTAATCTAACTTGAAAAAGAAGTAACATTTCTAATGTATCATCTGACTCACTTTTTTCAGCTTTTCTAAGCACCCTGGTAGATGAATGTTGTTAGTGGCTGAAAATCACTTATAATAAATAAATATTCTCAGCTTCAAAGCTTTTAAATTGCCTTTAGTATTTCCTATTTGATGGGAGAAATCATCCTGCTGTCTGTGATGTACACTGCAATGCAATTCAGGCACATGCCTAAGATACCTCTGGGGGACTTCTGAGTGCCCTGGTTTGATCTGAATATCATCTCTGTGAATTTTCCTCTGCTAAACTAATAGATTACTTCTTACTCTCTGTTCTTTTCTGAAGTCTTACTCAGTGTCAGGTAGTTATTTGATGCTTCCAGCTGAAACAATAAGCTCTGGAGAGTCTTTACTTTGGCAGTGAAAACAGATTAATCTTTGTCTTTCCTTACTTGACTTAGTTACTTGCTGTTGGAAAACTGGAAGAATGTGATATTGACCCTGCTAATCCACTGAGGAATTCCATATATGCACAGTATATGAACTTAAGTATAAAAAATTTCTTGCTCATCTTGGCTACCAGACTGAACCTCATGTTAAATCATTTCATTTCACAAGACAGGATACAGATAATACTAGATTTTGTGTTGGTCACTGTCCTGGTTTGGGCTAGGATAAAGATAATTTTCTGTCTTGTAATTTTGCCTTCAGCTAAGTTTCTTGTAAGTAGCTGCACTTTGCTGAAATTAACAGCAAGTTTCTCAGTCAGTGTCTGCTTCTAGGACTGATAACACTGGATGTTTATAGTTACTGCAAGAGACTGGTGTATAGAGCCAAGGACACTGCTCAGCTCTGAGGAACATTTTGCCCTCCAGAAGGAGTAAAGAGGTCACACCTGAAACCCTCCCTTAGGGAGGACTGGACAAGATAAATTACCAAAATTGGCCAAACAGAGTATTCCATCCCATACACATCATACTCAGTATAAATTTGAGGGATCACAGGGGTCAAACCCCTTCCTTCCTTTCTTCCTTCCCTTCCTTCTTCACCTATCCCTGGTGAAGCAAACAGGGTTTGCTTTGGCATCCTGGGATGCTTCCACCTGTTCCTCTGCCTGTGGTCCTGATCCATGCCAGCCTGAATCTGTGTGTTCCTGCCTCCAGCTCCCAACTGCTCCTGACCCCAGGAGTCCATCCTGGACTTTCCCAGGGCTGTCCTGCAGCCTCAGTGGTGATGTGAGAGTTACTGGAGGAAAGGGGGAGAAACATGGTATAAATTTTCCTGTATATTTGTATATATTTAGTGATTTTTCCTTTTTACCATTACTGTTTCATTAAAGCTGTGTAGTTTAGTTTCCAACCCATAAATCTCTCTTCCTTATTCTCTTTCCTTTCTTTATCAGGGAGGGGAGGGGGATTAATAGAGAGCATCTGTTATTTGGTTTAATTGCCGGGACAGGGTTAAACATGAGAGTCACAGAAAATAATGACTGCTCATCTTTGTTGCTATTGCAAAACCACGTGTGTACTGCAAGCTTACAAACACAACTCTGCAAGTTTTGATGGAAATTCTGCTGCTAAGTCCTCTATTTATACTTCCCAATGTCTGTGTTATCTAGCTTTCATTCATTAAGTCAGCCCCACCTGTGTCAAGAATTGTCAGCAAAGTTCAAACACCAGATGAAGGTAACACACCTCAAGTAGATTGTGTGAAAGTCAATGATACGTTCCTGTAATTTTTCAGAAAATATCCAGACAGGAGGATTATACTGGGCCTTTTATTGTTTGGAAAGCCCAGCTCTTTGCTCTCACAACAACATGCCTCTTAAACTCTACCTCTGGCCTCTTGCTATTTGCCGCCCTGTCTGGCCTATAGCCTGGTTCTGCTCCATGTTGTGGGAGGAATTTGAAAAAATAATGCCTTTGTTTTCTGTGAAGCAAGACTTATAGGGAAGGTGTTATCCTTTATTAGAAAGTGTTGTTCATTTGGAAAAGACGGACACTGTTGCAGGGGCAGAGTCCCTTCTTTACTCTTGTTTTCTGCCTGCTTGGATTTTCTGATTCTGAGAGCTCTGCTCAGAGAAAGCAGGTCTACTCATTTTGTCCTTCTCAGCTGCTACATTTTCTTTTAGTCTAATTGAACACATGTACTTCTGTTCTTTTGTGGAGACTTGTGTGATTGTTTTTCCAAAATCCAAAATAAAAATAATTAAGCCAATTTTAGGCCAAACATCTGTATTTTGGTCCTGGTATTTGGAAACCTCATTCCCTCCAGGTTTTTTGGAAAAAATCCTGGACTGATATGATCAACTTCTTTTTTTCTTAACCAAAAAATAAAAGTCTGCTTTATCAGTTACATAAGAGGCAGAGAAAGACCAAATGGAGAATAGCAAGATAAAGGTATTGATTTTAAAATGACAAATATTTGTGAACTATTTATTCTGCTGTTTACCCCCAAAGTAATGGAAAGTAATGGAAAAAAAAAAAAATCCATGTTGAGTAAGAGACTGCAGATTGTGAATATTTTTAAGGTCCAGTGCAGTTCTGAATTCCAGATCCGTGCAACTTCTCAGATGTCTAGCAGAGTTTATGTAAGTTTTGACAGAATGACCTATACATAGTCAGCAGAGTTCTTACACTTTTCTAGTAATCCCATTCTGTGCCTTTCTCACTCTGTTTACTTCTCACTGAAATGACTGTGACCTTCTTCCAGATTTTCTTGAAGGTTATGCTAATCTTTATTGGCAAGAGAAACAGTAGCTGGAGCAAAAAAGTGAAAGAGAATGCCACATGAGAATGAACAGCACACAGAGCGTGAGAAGTTTCTGCAATAGCTGGAACTGGAGAAGCTTTGTCAGCATGCAGTCCCCGGAGCAGTAAGTGGGGATGTACACACCGAAATATCCTGGAATTAAATCATAATTAATATTCTGGTACTCAGGAAGTCATTTGGGAGAAAACCTTTGCTAAGGCAGATGGATGCACCTCTTGTACTTTCTATGAAGTTTTGCATATTTCATGCAGCCCCTCATTTGGCTCAAAATCTCATTTCTTTTGTGTTTAAATTCAAATGATTGTGTATATCTTGCTGCGTGAACAAATGGAGAAAGATCTCTGTATCCATGCCCCTCTTTCCTGAGAATTTTGTGTAGTCTGTCACATATAAACAACAAATGTGTTTATGTGCAGGGTCAAAATATCTTCCTATAAAACTTTCTGACCCGATATCAAAAAACAACAGCTTAAAACAAGGACAAAAAAGAGTTATCCCATGTTAGATTCACTCTGATTAGTATATTTAACAAGACCAGAGCAGTCTTATGGAGTGGGGGAAGGGGTTAATGGCACTGTCTTCAGAGGAGTTGGAATTGCTGATCCTTTCTAGTAGATCCCCAGCATTGCAGTTTAAGCCACTTCAGGCTCTTGAACATCTGTAGCATGATCTAGGGCCAAAATGCAAACAGCTATGTCACATCTACTTTACAAGATGGAACGTGGTTTAACCAAGTTGAGGGACAAGCGTGCTGTAATGAGGCCCCACAATATGTTTGTTTTTGTAGAGCAGATGAACCCTAAATTAGTACCAGATGTCAGTACTAAACCTGCTGCATAGGGAACACAGCAGGGAACTAGCAATTATGGTGGAGCCACTGTGAGGCCATAGTTAAGGTTGCATTCTGTTTTACACTTACAGTGAGAAGTCCTTCCCTATTATAGCAAAACACCATATTGCTCCTTCCAACGTATGGTCCATGTGTGGGATGACAAATTGCCTAGTGCTCTTAAGCCAAGGCACTTTGTTGCCTCTGAAGTGCCCAAACAGCATATATATGCCCTATTTCCAGTTGTGCTCTGCACTGAGGTCATGAAGAGTGGTGCAAGCTTCTTCTTTCTCAGTTTGCTTCAACTGCCTTTGGCTTCACATGTAGCTCTGCTCTCATCACAGGCTGCAATGTTTTTGGCCTTGTGATCATTTTCCTGTCATTTTGCTTGTTAGTTTGTTCATTAGTTACTTAGCAATTTTCTTTGTTTTCCTGGACTTTTTTTGTTGCCAAGAACTTCCCTCTTGGCAAACAGGAAAAAGGAGATTTTCAGTTTGAGTTAAGCCATGTGGCTTCTACTAGCCTTTTAGTTCTCTGACTCGGAGCAGTTTAGTTCTTTATCCCACATGACTTTTTTGTGACAAGATGTTTGTGCTTACATCTCCTGTTGTATGTGCCAGGGGCACGTGTCAAGAAGAATCTTTATTGCCAGGAAGAATCCCTTGTTCTAGGAACTGTGCTACCTCCAAGTCCTTCACTTCCTCATCTAGAAAAGATCTTGAGTGCAGTCTCTTGATCTTAACTGGAAATCCACTAGGACAACTTCAGATGCCAATGGGACAATTCAGAGGGCAGGGACTCTATGCTCGAAAGATCTTTTTTCCCATTAATGTCTGAGTAGTTTTCTTTTAGTGCAATAGTGTGCATGGGGAGTTCAAGGATGACAATTCAACCCAAAGCCTTCAAAGAAATGCCTTTTGTGAATTCCTTGTTGTTTAGCTTCCATTACTTAGTAATCTGACAGGTTCCATCTATAGAAGGATACTGTAAGGGGCCATGATTTAGGATTTTACTACCATTCTCTTATAGTCCATAGTGTTTAGCTGATGTCACAGACCTTTGGACATTTTGATGTGTGACAACTAATACTATCCAGAATAGCACTTGGTTATGATTCAGGGAATAGTAAGGTCCAGGGAGTGTTCCTAGAAAACAATATGGACAAGACCACCTTGTTTTGGGTCAGTATAGAGCATAGATATGAGGACACCTGTTTTAAGATCAGAAGATGGTCCCTGGGTTGTTTCCTTTGGTAATGCAGATGTAGCTATACTGGATGTGAAGAGGTTCAAATATATGTTTGCATGAATAACTCCATTCAGATATACGGCAGAGGGCTTCTGTGATGATACAAAATCACCAGGAATGCCAGGAAGACTTTGATATTTACCCACTGAGGTAAAAATTGTATCAGCTGAGAATTGTTGATCCAACTGCATAGAACTTCTTGGTCACTCTGATGTTCAGGATTGTACAGAGGCCTATTGTCATTCAGAGACAGATTTCCACATTGTTTTATCCACTGGCACTAATGGTTCCAGTGACACATACTCCTTTCACAGGATCAGAAAATCTTCTTTTGATAAAACCAGAATTTATTTCTCTCTTCACTCTTCTCAACATAACCAGAGAGATTCTTAAGCTATCATCCCTACACACTGAGTAAGTTTTCCTTAGCACTGGGAGCTCCATCTCTACCATTTATCTTCCCATTTTCTGACTCCTCCTTGAACTCACTCCTTGAGTGAGGAACAAGTTTTACAATATTCACAACCACATCTTTAAAGCTGGCTCATTCCCAGACACTCAGAATTAATAGAAGTTGCTTTTTGCACTTGAGACTCGCAGAAGAAAGCCATGTGTAATGAGCCCCCAGCATTCAGGATTCACACTTATGTGTGCCTACAGACCTTATTAGCCTACCCATTTCCACAAACAGGCAAAGTCAGTGGCTAAGGGTTCTGGATTGTGAACACAGCCTTGCAACTGGTTACCCATCTTCTTCAGCTCAAATTAAACGGTAGTGCAAGGTTGTTTAAAGATAATTGCCACATGTTGAACTACAATGCTCAAAGTTTACTATTCTCATCTCCTCTAGATGAGTCTGTAGTCTCTCCTGACACTTAGGATATTATTCAAAGTGGTTCCAGAAATTCATAAGCTGGTCCAGATCTTAATGGAGGAGTAAAAGTTGAAATTAATTCACATTCTTTTTTTTTTCAGTCAAAGGTAATATGACTGTGAAAATTTGAAAATTTACAGCTATTTAAACCACGAGTAAAACCTGAGTAGTCTGATGAACTTTGAAAATGAATCAGTGAATGTCTGAGTGAAACAATTAAAAATTGTTCCTAGTATGTCATATTCAGAACTGCCTACTTTTTCAGAACCTTTTCAGAAGTAAAGTTCAATAGATTCGCTTGGGTTACAGCATATTTTTTTCTCTTTGTTAATTGACAACATTTGATTTTTCAGAAGCAATTTTTCTGTGCTACAGCAAGTTAATGGTAAAAACATTCTGCACAACTGTCTTCTGACCCAAGTTAAGAGAAAAGAGCACAACCTGAAAAAAAGCAGCATTAATACATTAATACATTTAGTTGTTATTGCCTGTAGCCCTGACCTGATTTTGTCTGGTTAGGGAAGACAGTAAAAAGAAGTCACTACTTATGAAAAGAAGATACTGGTAATTGGCCACTATTATGCACATAATTTTTAGATTGAATTTTTAGATAGAAAGTAATTCTAAACATGTGGCAGCAGGCAAGTTGCTGGCTGTGCTATCAGGGAGATCTGCCTAGGGAACAAAGCTGTGTCCTAGTGGTAGCTTTACCTTTTCATGTTTTTCTTTTCTGTTTAGAATTAGATGTGTTACACAAGTGTCTGTAACACTCTTCCAAGGTAATATTGTGGCACATTAATCTAAGGGAGCAGTGGAAACAGATACTGCCTCAGAAGGGAAGCAGGTTCACCTTCAACATAAGAGGTGCTAATTTGAAAAGCACTGTGTAGGTTTTCGGTGAATGGGGAGTCTTTGTCATGACTACTCTGAAAATAAGACATCCCTACCAAGATTTGAAGGATTCTGCTCCGGATCCATGTTTTTAGAAGAGATTTTTTAGCAGGTGAAGGAGGTGGAGGAGTGTTTGTTTCCTCCTACAGGTAATCATGCCTGGTGTGCCAGCTCCCAGCCTGTGCTAGAATTATTGTGCCAGGAGCTTGCCAAATGCTGTTTCCATGGAATACTGGTCATTAGTCTAGGTTAACGGAGGGCTTTTTTCAGTGTTATAGGAAAACAAGCATAACACTAATGCTGGTGAAATATATATTGTGTGACTCACCCTGAGTAAATGCTTCCCATCCAAGGGATTAGAGTGGGATTTCTGGTACTTCTTCTAATTAAATGAGGGGGAGGGTGTTTGGATACGATGATGATGTTCCAGTTGATAACCATGCAGATGAATCAGAGTGGGGAACAGGGGCAATAAGGCCTTACATGATGTTCTCTCTTTAAAAGCCTGTGGCACAGTTACAGTACACTATAAAGTAAAATTAGTCCTGGAGCTGTTAAAGGTTTAGAGCTCACATAACACCTAACAGCTCACTTAGATTTTGACTTGTCTTTGAGAGAGAAAAGAGGAAACTCCCAAAATAAGTTACTGTCAGTATCTCAGATGTTTTTTGCTTTGCTTACTGTAAGCTTCTCCTGTCTGGCCCCACAGTGCCTCTGTTCTCTCTCTCACATCTGTCCTAAATGTTTCTGCTAAAGTCATATTTGCTTCCTCCCACACATTAGTACTCCATTGATTTCCTGTCACTTGCCATGTCAGATTCAAGCTGTTAATCTTTACCTACAATGCCCTTATTGTGTGCCCCCACCTATATATCCAGTTTCATTTCCTCTGACTCCCCCTCCCACATCCCTTATCTGGAAATGACCTCAGTTCACAAGATTTGTGGCCCACAAAAGACAAGATAGGAGTGAAACTGTTTTTAATCAAAGCCCTGCTGTCCATAGCAAGTCATACGTACCCAACTGAAAGTCCAATATATGCAGTCCAGGGCAGCTTTATTTTGAGGTATCGGTAGTACTTCAACTTATAGTGGCTCCCTGTTCAAGTTTATGGACCTAGTCACATCACCTAAATGTTTGTATGCAGGTTTTATTTTTGAGACCTGTTTCACCCATCTTTTTTGTCATCAGCAAGAAGATACACACTTGGGAAACTTTTCTCGTTTAGAGAACCTAGATTCAAACAATGGCTGAGTGAGTTGGATGCTGTTTTTTCTCAGAAAATTCCTGGAAAATGTTTCACAAGGTGTGAGTAAAAGATGTCCTGACTGCTGTAGTGCTACTGATGCATGTAGAGGGGCAGCTACAAGTGTACAGTTTCCTTGAAATACAACAGATGAAAGGAGAAGCTAAGAACATACTGCATCCTGCATGTGTGTGTGCATGTTTATATGATGGTTAGGATGTTTCCTTCCTGAATTTGTTTGCTTTGAGACTGAAGGTGAAAACAAGTGGCCCTGTCTTTTATTAAAAATAATAGGCCAAACTCACTCAACGTGTAAATGTGCTTTGGCTTCCCAGTTCTCCCCACCTGAGCTAGCAGTGACTTTTTTTCCCAGCACATTTATTCCAGTATCAGAAGAGATAAAGCAAGTTGAGGAAGAAGGGGTGGGGGCTATGCTAGAGGCCAAGGACAGGGAGCTTTTCGTGCAGCCTCTCAAACACGTTGATTGTAGTTTGGGATTTTTCAAAGCTGCACATGTTGAGTAATATCTGCCAATAAACACAGCTCAGTGGGTGAGAAATCTGTCTGCCTCTTGCTGAGGATTAGAAGAGAAAAGACACCAAATGAGCAGTTTCTTCACATGTGGGTCATGCCTCTCACTGGGGTACTTGCCCCTGCCCTAATCCTGTTCCACTTTGTCTCTCTCACTCCCTCCTGTCTTCTGTCCCCCTTCTACTCCTCCACTGCTGCACTACTGGTGGTCTGGTGCATGCTGCACAGATGTTTTCCCCATGCTATTATAAGATTATTTTTCAAGTGGCTTCTTGGAACAGATGTTCCAGTGTGTGCACTCTCCTTCCCTTGGCTGAAAGTGCTCTGCGCAAAGAGCAGATTGCGTTGCTGCTCTCCTTTTGATCTGAAAAGCGAGTGCAAGAAAAAAAAAAAACAACACACACAAATGATGCTAGTTTTTATTTCAGGCTCCTTGGCAATAGTGCACCTGGGTGTGTATCTCCTGCTTCTTTTCTCCCCCATCACTAGTGCTGCTTGCAGATGGGGCTTTTTGTGCCTTTCTTCTTCAGCCCATTTTTTTCCCTCTGTGACCCAATACTTTACTCCCACTGCTTTAAAATTTTCTTTCATCTAGCACTCTGGTATTTGTGCTTCCAAAATCATTCTCTGACCCATTGCCAGCACCTCATCTTTGTCTTCTTCTTCCTTTGGCAACTCGTGGACTGCTAGGATGGATTAGTCTCATGCGTTTGGGTACAAGGCCTGTCCCCTTTCTTGTCTTTTCATTTTCAGTTAGGATTCATTGCTTAGTTTCTCTTTCATTGTCCCAGTGAATTCACCTGAATACTGCTCCTTCTGCTTTTTCATTTTATTTCTCCCATAGGGTCAGGAACACTTTCAAGGGTCAGAGGTGTTGTGATATCAAGGGAGGATCTTTTTCAAGTGCCACTCAATTTATAGCTATAACAAAGGCACAACACAAGGAGCTTGTGAAATGTACGTTACACTCTAGGATCCTGTAGCTAGGTTTAACCCACTGGAACTCATCTTCTGAAATTAAAAAAAAAGTAAAAAAAAATATATACATTTAATCACATCCAGTCTTTCAAATGACAGTATGTCAGCTTCAACTCTGTGTATTTGTCGTGCTTAAAAATTCAATTTACATGAATTAAGTCTTTAGGGATTAAAATAAATATAGAAAATCTTTCCTGAGCCAGTTAGGTAGAATTTGGGAGTGGGTTCCTAACCTGCTAGTTATCAGCTTCAGTTGATACAGGATGATTTTCATCAGTGGAGGCTTTTTTGGATATGTGTTCAAAAAAATCTGCCCCTTATTATTCCTGGTTTTTGATTTGGGATTTTTGTTTGTTTGTTTGTTTTGTTGATTATTTTTTTTATATATATATGGCCAGTGTTGTATGTACCCATTACTTCTTTTTATAGTATTCTTTTATGGAAAGGTCCTGCAGAATTTTATGTGGAATGATAACCTTGCATAGGAAGGTATGGCATTCTCTAACAGGAAAATTGTGAAAATGGCTTTTCATTACTATGCTGACAGTTTGCTTCTTGATTGCTTTGCATTCTGCAATGAAGAAATAGAAAGCTGTCTTAGCCACCTCTGTATTCTTGATATCTAAAAGGGTAGCTGAAGGGAGAAGGTAAAGAAGAAATCCAACTGGTTTAATGACAGCTGCCAGCAAGCTTATGAAAAAAGATTCTATGATAGCAGGAAACTGTATTCTCATGGTACAGGAAAGCCAATCCTATTTCCTGACTTTTCTCTGTGATTGGTGCAGCAGGTGACATTATAAATATGGTCTATTATTGCAGGCAAAAAAACAACTGAAAACAGGCTGAAAAACAACCAAATGTTGGCCATCCAGGCCATTTCTTCTGACCTAAATGTCATTCTGGATGAACATTTTTTGCTGAGAAGCCATGGGCTGGCCAGCCTGTTCCAGTTTTTAACTATTCCTGCTGTCCATATGGCCTTTAAATTGCTGAAAGACATTTGTAGTTGCCATTGTACAGACAGCTGCAGTAAGCTTTCTTCAAAATCTCACAGGGTATTAGTAGGAATATCTATACTGTCTCTGTTGGGCATATTAAAGCCATTGGTTTAGATGTAAAGATGTAACTTGTTATCTTAAACCCCAGGGAAGAAGGCAGAGGTTTCTCTTGTTTGGTTTTGTTTTGTTCATATAGATTAAATAACATAGAGGGAAGTATTTGATGAAGAAGGCAGGGTTTGTTTTTGTTGGGTTTTTTTGGTTTTTGTCTTGTTCATTTAGATTAAACAACATAGAGGAAAGCTTAGGATGTCTTTACTCTCTTTTTAAAATTAAATATTTATATAATTATGTAAAAGAAAGTTAGAGTTTTTTTAGCTGTTTATCTTTGCCTTTCAGCAGACCTTAAAATAAAACCTGTGGAATTTCTATTTTTGAAGTATGAAAAAATTCAGTGTCACTGACACTAATCTCTAGCTGACAATGTTCTCTGTAAGAAGAGTATTTTAGCTGCCTTTCTGTTTTTCCTTCTTTAAAATATTTTGAAGTGCTAAAGAGGGTCTCTAGGCAGAGGGTACTCTACCTTTTCAGAGAAGGTGGAATCACAGATGTCTCTGATGAAC
Organism: Florisuga fusca; assembly: GCA_038090715.1. NCBI lineage: Eukaryota > Metazoa > Chordata > Aves > Apodiformes > Trochilidae > Florisuga > Florisuga fusca. Next base: position 2,409,738 of record JAAWXA010000003.1, read on the forward strand.
GTGTTCCTCCACATCAGACACTGGTCTTGTTTCAGAGTTCAAGGAAGAGATCATCATGAAACATTTTTAATACAAACTGATGTGTGCTGGACAGAAAATGTGAAGAACCAAGATTCCACTTGCAGCAGGCCTGTGAACAGGTAAGCAGTTGTGAGAAACAAGTATCAAAAGCTGCACAGGCTCTGCAGAGATTTACTTGGAGATTTACTACCACTTGTAATGATAATTTAGACAAAGTAATAATATAACCTGTAGTGATCTGGATTTGAATGAATTATCAGCTGTCTGATGACTTTATTCTATCCGATCAGTTTGTTTTTAATACATAGATTGTCAAAGTTTTGTAACATGCTTCCATATATCTCACTTGGGGAGTCCATCTGGGGATAAATTACATTCCTCTGCCTCCAGATGTGACAACTTCAAGGTTTCCTGTGAGCTAACAGAACTAGGGCAAAAGAAATCATGAGAAGGTGGCTTTCCAAGTGCATTCAGCTAACGAGTGGCAGGACAGAGAAGTGGCTACAAAAATTAAAAGCGTGGATCCTAAGTACTTCAGGAAAGTTTTTACAGGTAAAATCCTCTGTCTTCCTCAATCCTAATATTTAACAAGGTGGACAAGGAACATGGTAAAAGTCCAGAAAATATTACTAATCACAAATGACTGCAGTCAGTACCTTGAACTCTGTGTGTTGGTTAACAGTTATGCTTCATCAGAGCACTTTGTAAGAAGATTACAAACCATATCTCATTTCACCTGAGAATGCAAGGGATAAATCCATCATAGTTAAGAAAAAAGGAAGTATTAGCATAACTTGTAGTTTTGGACTCAGGTCCCTAAAGTCCACTGAATAGTCTTCCAGGGGAGATTTCCATTTACTTTTGACAACTTTTTATCAGGGCCTCTGTCACAGATACACCTAAAAATATATTAGCACCTTGGACCCCAATCCCACAACTTACAGGCTGTGGATGAGATGGAGTTCCAAGGACTTAAATTCATCTTCTATGGTGACAGGTTTGTGTTCTTGGACTAAGATCTCTGTACTAAGTCTTTCTGAGGTATAACAAATGCTTATTTTCCTCTGGCCAGCACTAGGACATGTATGGTGTTCAGATCAGGATGTTCCCAAAAGGTCCAATAAAGGATATTTGTTATTACCATACACTGTCTATTCTGTTTTGTCCTTTTCTTCTATAATTGCCTTTTGTAGTCTGCATGCACACTTTATAACACCTACACCTTCTTGTGGTTCAGAGTTTCCATAGGTTTATGGTCTCAACAGAGGTCTAAAAGACAAACTCCCAGTAGGTCTGATTTAACATCCTTGTCTCTCCTTTGTGATTTCCACCCTATCCATCCACAGCTTTCTGATCCTCCCTAGGCAATCTTTTTCTGCCTTAGGCTTCTGTAATGGGCTTGGTTGATCTGACTTTACATTGATTATAAGTAGGACTGTTAATTTTGGCTTAGAATTGCACTAAATATAGACTATATAACTAAATATAAAATAGAAATAAAAATAGTAAAAAAAAAATCCAGAACAACCCAGTCATTGCAATAATAAACCAAGATGAAATACCATGTTCCAGAATTTTTTTTCAGTTCCACAGGGTCTAGACACTTCCTTTCCTTCACAAATCACGCTGGACAGTAATGTTCTCTCTGTTTCCCAAAAGCTTCTGGATACCACGTTTTTGTCTTACTCACCTCCAGATATTTCTCTTATCCCCATTCTTTACCTTACTTCTGAATAGTCCCAGACATGCATTTCCCTTTTCCAAGCAAGCTGATCTGCTATCAGTGCAGATCATAATCTTGCTGGAACTGTGTTTTCTCTGGGGGGCTGAAGGTGTGATGTAAAACTACCTTGTAGGAATGACAAGGTTAAAAAGCATCATGGAGTGCACACAAAATTATTCTGGGGGCAGGCACAAGACACATCTTACCTATGAGATGTGTTTGTGTCATTACTACCTTACATATTGTCCTGCTGGTCAATTATAAATAGTTCTGCAGTCACCAGTTAGGAAATATTTTTAATCACAAACCTTACTCTCCAAGTTTCTGTGTTCCTTCCTCCTGGACAAATGTGATAATTCATTAATATTAAACCAAATGCTGTTTATTTAACTGATAAATGTAAAACTCATTATTGGTTAGCAGTTCTGTTTGGAAACAGTTTGAGAAGTGATCGTGTAAGAAATGGGAGGAAACCCAGGTGGCAACACAGAACATTGAGGCCGAGGCTGGTAACAACTGCAGTCAGTCAGCTAGGAAAGGCTGTCAGAACTTAACCAATGGATGAGAACAGGGGTTTTTGATTTGGAAGTCAGGCTTTAAGCCATATTTTTTGCTTGCATAATTGTTAGGATTTAATTCTTATCTAACAAGTGGGCTTAGCATTTGAAGTTGCAAGGTCCATTTGTTCAGAGTGACCTCACAGGATCTTTTCCTCTTGGCTGGGAAATGTTACAAAGTAGGCTTTCTTTTGCTACCACAGTGCAGTTGATTTCCAAGAAGGCCTAAATGACATTGCAGAAGTCTTCCTTTCTAATGGACAGGCAAAACTTCCTTGGCTCACCTGCCACTTCTCTTCTTGACTCTCCTGTGTCACATATCTGTCTGCTCACACCACACTGTTGGATGACTACTGAGCTTACAGGAATATTTGTGACCACTCTTAACTGACATAAAGGCTACAACTCCAGCAGCCAAAGCAGGCAAACATGTGTCTAAAAGATACGAGCACTCTCTTTTATAAAAATGCATTGTCATTTCTGGCACTTCCTAGGTGGCTGAGCTTGAGTTCTGGAGGATATGAGGGTGGGACATTGTGACTCAGCTGTTTGCCATATGACATTTGTTAATATCTTGAATATTTTCCTGCAAGAACAGTTATAAATATCTTTGTGGTGATCAGATGGGAAACAGTAAGCACAATGCCTACTGAGCACCACTAACTGCTGAGTACAAGCTTGCCATCATCCCTTCCCCCATTTCTTTCTCTGACAGCCTTCTTGTTCCCTGACCACTTTTACTATTGGGATAGTGGCCCCAGCCTGGCTGCTGGTGGTCCAGAGACTCCTCACCTGTTGGGGTGAATGGGAGGGCAAAGGACCATGAGGAATGCATGAAACCCAGCTCTGCCCGCATCTCTACATGCCCACTAGATCATATAGCTATAGGTCTGATTCTGGGTCCTCTGAAGTCCATGCAAATATTTGTGTTGATCTCAGTGGATTTGGATCAGCACCTGTGTACACAGAGGAAAGTAAACATTTTTTTTTTCTAAAAAGGGACAATGTCATGTTTTCCTTTCGTAGAGAGAAGTGGGATGCTAATACCAGCTTCCCTGTTCTGCTCCTAGGACAGTCCATCTAGATGTTGTTATGCATTCTGACCAGTTGGAGTTCTAGCTGATTCCTAGAAAGTCTTCTTCATGTGTATCCCTTCATTCTCCTTTGAATATTTTTTGCCATGTAGTTTTGAATGTGAAAGAGGTAATCTAAGATCAGAAACATTTTGTGGAGTGTTCTATCGGACATTCTTGGAGTCTCGTATTCCAAGAAAGGCAAAATTTAAGCCTTTATTACCCATGTTGGTGTGAATGGCAGAACACTTTAGTCTTTTAAAAGCACATCCCACTATGCTATCATTCCAATTTCTGTTTTTTCTTTAAAGCCTTTATATGGGAAAGTTGTGTGGTTGAATTGATTTTTTTTCTTGGAAGAATATAGATAAGGAACTCACAAACAAACAAAAGCTAAGTCTAGAGTCTAGGTAAGCTTACTGTTTCACAAGTCATTTACTTTTATGTTCCTATGTCTCTCTGACAGTTTGCATCCTCCTGTGATATGATGCAGAATGTAGTAATAGTAGTGTAATAAGTACAACCCCAGGGACATGCATGATTTTAAAAAAAGACCTTACAACACATGATTTGTCAGTTTGATTGACTGCTGTTGAGGTAACAAGCTGCGTTTAATCCAGCTTCTTTGCTTCTGTGGTTTCAAAGTCTATCTCAGAGGTTAGACAAGTCCCTCATTATAAAACCTTGCTTTGAAACTTGGGTCATAAAAATTTTCTTTTACATGTTGTCAAGGTCATTATGAAACAGAAATTAAAAAGATTATATCAGTAATTCTATACCATATTGTTGTTTTTCATCTGGAAAGAAAGGATGGCTTTCTTTTTTCTTTTCAAATGCAAAGGACTTCAAGTATTCTATTTCAGGATTTTGTTTCTATCCATCTCTTATGATTTGTCTGTAGAAAAAGTACTTCTAAATAAAAAAAATTCTTGTGAGGAAAGAATTTTTTGTTTTGGGGAAAACATACTAGTGTAGTTTTGTGAATTCCTACAATGCTTTTGTAAGTGACAGTGTTGAGGGTTCTGTGATCTGGTCAGTAAGACAAAATTTTCTAACACTTTGTGGAATGCCAGTCCTGTCTGGGGCAAAGTCCAGTTCTAGCTGGTTACTCGCCTGGGAGAGCACTCAGTAAGGGCTGCCTGAAGCAATAGGCAAAGGTCTTTGCACTGTCCTTTAGTAGGAAGGAAGCAGGAGGATCTCTATGCATTCCCATTCTCTGTTTTTTCTGAACAGTCTTCCTGAAAACATCTGAAGTTGCTATTCAGCAGGCAAAAGAGAAAGAAACCAGAGAGGGTTGCTTACTAAGTAGTTGTGGTAGAGGTGAAGGATTACTGGAGCTGATGGAGTCCAGCATGTTTGCATGGAGATAGAAGAAATTAGGGAGACGATGACAGTGCAACAATAAGATATGGAAGTCAGAGAACTGTGGAGAGAAAAAGACCATATAAATTCAGAGTTGAGTGTGCTATAGAGAATAGCATCACTTTGGAAGCCAAGAGGGTAAGTTAATCACCAAGAGGAGAAAAAAGTGAGTGTGAGGAATGAGACTTATTAACCCAAGGATCAAAATCCTGTTTAACCACAGCAGAAACATGAGGGGTGGTTGTCTAAATGTCAAATGAATACTTGGAGGGTGTGAGAACATGAAGCTGAGAGGTGACATTGATCAGAACAGAAATTTATGCCACATGAATACTGCCACGTTTCAAGAACCATCAGGACAGAAATTGCTAGTAGATAACCTTACTCTTAGGCTCAGATAACCTTACTCTTAGGCTCTCTACAGTCAATCCTTTATAATCCTGACATTTGTGAACAACCTTTAAAGCCATTTCCAGCAATGGCCAGAATCTCTGAGAGTTATTAGGGATGAAGATAGAAGTACCAGCTAAGCAGAGGAAAGGGGCTTGGCCAAAGCACCGAAAAAACACTTTGCAATTAATTGTTGTGCTGTTTGGTTTTGTTGTTTGGTTGTTTGGGTATGGGTTTTGGTTGTCTTTTTTTGTTGGTGTTGGTGGTTTTGGGTTTTTTGTAGGTTTTTTGTTTTTGTTTTGTTTTGTTTTGTTGTTAAATTTATTTTGCATATAAGAACACAAGTAAGAGTCAGAGTTGGAGAGGCTTCTTTCTAGTTTATGTATTTCTTTTAGGTCTGTTGTGTGAGTAGCTGTAATTTTTAAGCTCTTCACCAATTCTAGAGAATTCTCAGTCAGAGCAGTAAAAGCTGTTTCCCCATATTAAGTGGCTGGTATAATCATCCCCTCTTCCAATCTGAATTCTTTTTCCTGAAGGTAAATTCTGCTGCTTCTGGCCCACATCTTTTGGTTGCCTCTAAGGAAAGGCTGGTTAAAGCCCAGATATGCAGTAGGGAGTTGGAAGAGAGTACAGCAGATAGCAATGACTCCAAGGTCAAAAAAGTAGCATGGAGTTGACACATAAATATGGAGAAACAGTTTGTTTTGGCTGGTGTTTGCCAGCTACCACAGGGGCATTCAAGCCACAGGGTAGAAGTAAGGAAGGCAAAATGAAGAGGTGTAGGGGCAAGTTTTCCTGCCACAAAGATAAGCAAAGTAGCCCCCTGATATTTTTACCACTTCTGTAGGACTAGATGAAAACAGCAGCATATATTTGTGACCTGGTAGAAGACCAACCTAATTACAGCATTGTGGACCTTGTTCTTGGACTGCACTTCGGTTGGAAGGGGAACCAAGTATCAGGTTGTTCTTGTCGTAGATTGTGAAGTAAGGGCTCAAGAAATGCCTTTGTTTGAAGCCTGTCAAAGTAAGTTTTGTGTGTTGCCTCAGAGTTTATCCTCCTCAGAGAGCATAAGTCTTGATTGCCAACTTGCTTTATCCACTGGAGAGAGTTGCTATATGATTAAAGTATCCTGATGGTTCTGAGTTGAGTCAAATTTGTGATATAGAGCAGAGTAGGAGGCTTCAGAACTGGGGAGTGCAAATATATCAGAAAAAAAAAAAAAAAAAGGCACTGTCAGTGGTGTTGCAAAACTCTGAGAGTATGGCTAGGAGTACCTGTCAATGAAAACATGGACATGTGAGGACAGATGGGACATTTCAGCCAAACAACATAACAAGAGCAGTGCTCCAGAACACTCTGTTTTAGCAGTGTGGAAGTGACCAAAGGGTAATTCACAGTGACTGCCAGAATCCCAGTGCTCTCCAAAGGAGTGATTTTACATAAAGGAACAGTATATTACTGTGACAAAATACTGCTTGATCCAACTGTCTTAGCTCACAATCTATGCACATAGAAGACAAAAATAGGAGATGCTAGAAATAATATAAAAATGTCTAGCCTGTGACAAGGAAAGAGTGTAATTATTACGGGAAATAAAAGTGAAATATAGCTTTATCTGATTATGAAATTACACAGTGGAAAAAAAAAGGTGAAATTAGTAACCTACTGCCTTCAGTGAGCTGTTAATTATGGACAGTTACAGAGTCTTCTGAAAAAATTTAGGAGGCATGGATGTAAATTTGGTTCAAAAGGAACACTGAAGACTGGCAAAATGTCACAGAGCCCTAATCTGTCTGGAGTGTTCAGTGCTAAATTGGAGCTAGACCTAGCATGGGTCCAGCTGCCTCTCAAACAAGTTGAGATGGCCAGGATATCGTGGCTGGGGTCTTGGCCCCAAGCACCAACAGGACCAAAATCTCAAAACCTTGACCCTCTCTCCCAAGTGACTAAGAAAAGGAGGGCTTGAAGTTATGGTTATCTCTTACCTCCCTGCTTCCAGAGTTGCCCACATATGCTTGCAAAATTATACCATGCCCCAGTAAAACTGTATCAACCTTCTACCTTCCTACTCATACTTTGGTACCATCTGGTTTCTGCTCTCTGTACCCACTCATCCTTGCCCCCTGTTTGTCTAAGGGAAAGACATTTGTGCTGCATACAAAGTAACTCCATGTTAAAAATAAGAAACCGCAGTCTTTTTTAATAATGTACTTTAGAAAGAGGAAATATCCATAAAAGGACATGCACACCTATTTAAAAATAAGGTCTGTCAAGGTGACATTTTCCAGGTTATAGTACGATGGGGTTATTTTTTGACCATGGAACTTTTCTTCCAGAAATGAAGAACTTGGCATGACTTTTTTGAGAAACAGTCAGATATTCAACAAATACTCACAAATGCTGGGGTCTCCTGGAAGTCTGATGTGGCCTCTGAGGTGAGAGTGGAGGTCTGGCACAGGTTGCCCAGAGAAGCAGCGGATGACCCCTCCATGGAAGTGTTCAAAGCCAGGTTGGATGGGGCTTTGAGCAACCTGGTCTACTGGAAGGTGTCCCTGCCCATGGCAGAGTGATTGCAACTGGATGATCTTTTAGATACCTTCCAACTTAAAGCATTCTATGATTTTATGACATGTGCTTTTCTAAAATGTATGCCCTGAATCAATAGTGAGTAATTATAATTTAATTCACATTGAAAAACTCCTTCCTATAAGTCCAGTCTTGCAGTAGGGTTTGAACAAGCTCATCCTTGCAGACTCTTTCTGATTTAATATAATAGGAGAATAATCTAAATGAGAAAACGGTGCTTTATTACAACAGGACACAGTTTGCAAGGTCATCTACAATTTCACATGAGCAAGGTAGGTAGGTAAAGGCCAAATAATTGCCTTGAGTAACTACTCAGCAGAGAGCGGTGAAAATCTGTGGTGGTGGTGGTGAAATCTGGCAGCGGTCTCAGATAATGAAGACCAAGACATGATTCTTTTACAGATCACAGGCTAGTGTTTTGCAAAGTGGTCACAGTAAATCAGTGCTTCCACCAATGTGTATAATGATACTAGGGGTTATAAGACTCAACTAAGTTTTAAGAGAGTGGATGAAAATGAGGCTTCAACAGCAGTCTAAAATTATGAACTGGGTCAGACCAAAGTCTTCAGACTGTGAAAATAAGAATTAGAAGGGAAAATCAAGCTGAATGCTCAGTATTTGAAAGTAAATTGTTCTAGAAGGGGACCCATGGCAAAAATTAAGCTTGGCAAATAATTCACACATCAAGAACATAAAATACACATCCCAATAAGGTGGATTGGGCTTAAGTCTTTTATAGGAAATTATTGTTTTGAATTTTTTTGTCTCGGTTCCCTTAAGAATCTGTGTTTCAGTAAAATATTCCTGGCACTTGCTGGGAATCTGAGGTCTGGAAGTTCTTCTTTGCTAAAGAGATTTCTCTGGGATGGTATTTTGCTACATGGTTATCTTAGTTTAATTTTTTAATGTTCTGCCTGTTGCAGATGCTTGTGGCATTTAAATTCCATATAGAAAAAAAACAATCAATGCAAACATTCTAAAACATCATGGAAATAGTGAATATTAATGGAAAATTATGCCTTTATCTAAGGGAAACTGTATTTTAAAACCCCAACATAGTAGTTAAAATAAAAATATATACATCTCTAATTTTACTATTTTTTACATTGAAAACTTAGAATGTTTTAGACACTTGAGATATATAGGAAAATACACTCTTGATTTCCCACTTCAATATCTGTGAATGCTTATTCTCATGAGTTACTTTATTTCAATGTGTAAGACCCTCAGTTCTGCAAAACCTTCTGTATGCAACTTGGACCATTTTGTTTGGTAGGGGCATTAACCTAAATCAATTGCATATTCGGGGTTGAATTTCCAAAATTTAAGGGGTTACAAAAGTTAAATTACTCATGTATATAATAGGTTCAGTGTAACTGCTCAAATATAATATTTATAAGTCAAAGAATTTGCAGAGGGGGGTTATTATGTCTGGATCTTAGTTTGTCTTCTAGTCCAGTTTGCTTTTCCTGTCTAGAAATAAATGCATACTTTAGATCTTAGGCCTTAATCTTGCAAATATTTAATGCATGCTTAATTTCAACATACCTGACAAATTTTTAAAGCATGCTAATATTATCAGGGTAGGTTTCTCTGGGCAAGGGTGAAAACTTGACTTTGTAATTGAATTCCTATTTGTATCAGCAGAGTCAGGATTTGCACTGGCAAATATGACATATGACCTGCCATAAATAAGGAACGTGTGTTTGTTTTTAATTTTTCCTTGGGGACTTCCAGGCTACTTTCTTATAATCTTGTATTTTGTTTCAGACCTTGATTTCTGGGATATTTCTACTCTAAATCTAAGATGCCAAAAGTTTATAGGAAGTGACAGCTATCTCATTTGTTGCCTGAATGATCATAATAATGGGTCAGTAATCAGAGGAAGAGTACTGCATGCTGCTTGCTGTGTAAAGGGGATACACCTGTGAATAACATTTCAGTAGGCACATCCTTAACAGACACCCAGACTGATAATATCCCCACCTGATTGCAGTGCTTGGTCTCAATAAATTAAATGAAGGCTGCCCATCTTTAGGTGTGGTGGGAAGGTAGTGTTTCTTGGAGGCATGTCATGATTCAATTTGTGAGTTTTCCTCTAACCTCAGTGATTTAGAAGTTACAATTTCATCTCATCTTGAAATGTAGAATCATGGAATAATTCAGATTGGAAGGGCTTCCTGCTCAAAGCAGGATCAAGCCAGGTTGCTTAGAGCTTTTGTCAGTCTGGTGTTGAAAGCCTTCTACCTCCTTAGGTTACTGTCCTAATATGGAACAGTTCTGCATGAAAGTAGAAAGTGCTGAGCAGGGTTTATGTGCTCTCCTGAGGCACGCAGGGAATAAGAGAAAATGGTTTTCCCAGGTGAAATTTTCAAGAAACAACGTGAGAAGCTCCCCTGAGAGAGAAAACAGAGGAATGAGAGGTGAGTCTCAATCTGTTTCTATGAATCTTGTTTCTAAAGGTGACGGGACATTGGGTGCGGAGCAGTTGCAGAGTGTAACACATGTGATTATGCTCTGCTGTGGTACGTCTGCTTTCTTCCAAACAGTACTTTGTGATACCAAGTTAGGGGTTTTTTTGTTTTGTTTTTTTGTCTGGAGAGTCAGTTTCAAAACAGCATATTGAAATATGAAATAGTTAACAGCAAGCTTAGTGGACACTTAGAATTAAAACTGCAAAACTATACTGCGGCATAGGTGATAGAAGCCTGAGTGGAAAAAATCACCTAGCATTATGAAGCCAAATGGAAATCACCCAATGTTTAAAATAATGGAAAAGTAGGTTGAATGCCACACTGATAACCAGAAGATGTTTAGAAGATTACTGAATTGGACATAGTCTTTGAAATGTACTAATTGTGAAATGGTGAGAAATGAACTAAGGATATAATGCAAATACAGTACATATCCTAATTTTCTGCCAAAATACACAGACAGTATGAAAAATATTTTCAGTACCTTTTGGAAAAAAAGTAAAAGGCCTAACAGAATTAAAATTCACTGGATAAAGTCAGATGTCAGCTAACTGAAGTAATGATATGGCTACCATATATGTGTGAAAAAAGAAAAAGCTATTCAGTTATCTCTTTCCCTGTAAGAAGAGATGAAAAAGCCAAAACATTTTTTTTTTTCCTCCAGACTATGGTTTTGACATATTGAGTTAGAATCTTCTCCTTGGGCAGATAATTTCAAGTGCTATAATTGTAGTATTCCACTGAAGCATAAGATGTACCAAAATATCTTTGACGGGAAATAATGATTGATGATGTGCTTACTTGGGACAGAAAATATTATGTGTTATAAAAATCTATGTAATGAATGCCAAGGAAAAAAAAGCATTAAATTGAGTTAGAACTAATATCCAATTGGAATGAGTAAGGCTGATTTAGGAAACCTACTACCATTTGGGCATCGTGACAAAGGAATTTGACTAAATGTAAGTATGGTATTTGGACAAATGGAAAAACTTCCCAAGGAGAAGACCACCAAGAGATTCAGAGACTCATTACTACTTCTAATCAAACCTATTCTGTGATGAATGGTAAATATTCCACTGAGCATATTGCTAGGGAACAATAGTGAATGCTGATATGATTATGAGGGGAAAGACTTTGGGAATCACTACAGAGGAACTGAAAATAATTTTTCTCAGATTAACGAAGAACCCTTGTTGACACAAGTTTATGTGGCTCAGAAACTTCCCTTCTGAAAGAAGACTGTATGAGAGTACAACCTTTCAGCTGACAGATTTAACTGCAAACCCAGACTGGGAAAGACAACTGCTGGTTATTGGATTGATTTGAGTGGTGTTATGAATATGTTTGTAAATCACTTGAGGTAAAAACAGACCATATACCACAGGAATCTACATGACAGAAACTGACAAACTGCTATACAGATAGCCCTTTTAGCCATCCTGGCTTGAAAAGGGTATGATTAGAATATCTGTGATTAGGAGAGGAAACATAAAGTGGCCTGTGAAGGCTCTTTTCAGAGAAAGCCTTAGCTAAGCATAGATTTTAGCAAAGGTGTTGAAAGTGTAACAGAACATGCTGAGATCAGAAGAGTATCACTAGGTAATGTCAAAATGTCCCTGCACTGAGTGTTGGAGAAATGCTAATGGAATTTTAAATAACCTTTTCTGCTCCCTATGTCTCATAATGTGTAACTTGCTTTTACTCCAAGGTCCTGTGTACATTATCAGGATTTAGGCATTAACGTGTTTCTAAGAAACACAATGCTGGAAAACAAACAAGAAGTTCAATCAGTAGGAAGATCATAATTTTTGTCTCAGTTTGATTTCATAATTTGCATGGGTTACACTATTTTTTAAAGGAAAATAGTCTTGTTTAAATTTCTATGTGTTAAATCTCATAAATTTGCAGTATAACCCCTCTTCCCCGCATGCAGGATTCCAGATGAATTAATACCTGACTGTGTTCAGCAGTCCATAAATTTCTATGCTTTTCAGCCAACCTCTTTTGAATATTTGCATGGGTTAGCAGAAATAGTTCTGTTATGAGACTATATTCTGGAGACTTTAACAAATTTATTCACATAGAGCACTATTGCAAAACATATCATACATCTCGCTGTACAAAGATGATGTTACAGACTCAGGGGCAGAAGAACAAAAGTTTCAGTGCCAGAAAATAATGGGTCTCTTGAACTGAAGGTGATTAACTGTGGTTAGCCAAAAGAACTATACATCAAGATTGATGAATAGGGCAGAAAACTTGCTCCAAGAATGTACAATAGTTACCATTAGTGTGTCTGGGAATATTTAATGCAAAACAATGGGACCTCTGCTAAGGGAATAAGTTGATGATCTTAACAATACCCTTTCTTACAAGCACTCATGATGGTGAATGCTCTCAGAAGACAACAATGAGAGTCACTGGCTTTCTGTTTCTTGAGAATGAATGTAAAGAAACCAATGTAACCATCAGGAAAAGAGAGCCACAGGAACAGTAAGTATGAACCTCCAGCAGGGCTTCCACCCATGGAATTAGGTGGTCCCACAAGCTTCTGAGTGCATAGTGGCACAGTGATAGTAAACCATGGAGGATCAGAGGTGATTATTGCTAACAGAGAGGCATCAAAAGGCATCAGAACAGTCTGCTTACAGGTGTGGGGAATTTGGAGAGTTTATTCTGTCCTTTCTTCTATAGATACCGATTTGTACTTCACTAATTGCTTGAATTAATCTGTGGTAGTTGTTGGTTTTGGTTGAACCATTTGTTTTTCTTATCTATTTTTCCAAGATTATAAAAATATCTGGAGGGTTAGGGGATCAAATTTTAGCTACTAAATCCAATGATGGGGTCTTTTATGATCCAACCCCTAACCTATGGCTAAAGCCAGGAAATACCACCACTGCTTTTTGTTACATTACAATGTCTAATATGCTGAAAGAATATTGTATTTCAGTAAATGAAAAAAATCCTTACAATCTTTCAGCAGTTTCTCAACTAAGTCATAGAATCAGTAACTTCCTCTTTTTTTTTTTTTTCCTGCAATAAAGACTGAGAAGGGCTCTTTCAATGGGTGATCTATTGTTGGTTCAATATTACTGGTGACCACTGGAGGAGTACTACTGGTGTCGTGTAACCATAAGTATTCCCATGAATGAACTCTAATTTGTTATTAGTTCTTCTGGCACACCACACTCCTTTTCAATAAAGCAATGTACCTATTCAGAAAAAACAAACAAAAAACCCCCAAGCAGTTTTAACTATTCAGTGGTGTTCTGCCTGCACTGCTTCTCAGATTTGTATAATTGCCTAGACAATTTTTGAAAAATAACTTTGCTTTTCAAATATTGTTTTCAAGATCTATTAGGACATCATTAATCTCATATTGCATATTCCTGCTTTAATGATGAATATTTTTAATGTTATGAGGCAGCTGCATTCTTTTCCTTAAAGAACACTTGTTCTTTAAAGTGTTACCTACGTGGTCTACTGCAGAACACCAACCTTTCATTGTTTCTGTGTGTGTGTACATCCCTCCTTTAATATAAATAGTTATAATATTATAATAAATTTTAATATTAAGTGTAAGCCCAACATGCTGATGAATAATAGTACTATTTATATCCCTTGAAACTAAAGTTCAGAAGGCATTTTTTGCTTGAAAATTGAAATAGCAAAAGCAGTTTCTCACTTGCAGACAGAGGAAAGAAAAGGAGGGCAGAGGAAAGGTTTCAGACCCTGATGTATTAAAAAAAGTTTAAGTGGTTTACCATTATCAACAAAGTAGCAGAATCTGTAACAACAGTAATGCCAAAAATGCTGTCTTTATGGGGAACAAGAAATTTCTGAGGGAAGGTTACTTTAATTTTTAAAAAATGGGAAAACAGTATACTCTGTAACTAAATAATTGATGCTCCAGGAACACAGATTTCAGCCTTAAGTCACTAATGGGAATTTTCTTACCCTGGATAAGAAATAAAGGTAAACCTAAACACTTTTTAATTGTCTACCATTTCTGAGATTTTTTTTGGAAATTATTGAAAATATTACATGTAGTATAAGAGATGAAGGATATAAATTATTTTGAAAGCTGGTGAGATAATCTAGACAGTCTTCTTTAAGTCCTTTCTTTTAATAAATTATATCAAAAGACTTATGAGCTCATGGAGGCAATTATTTTTTTTGCAAATCCTGTAGCAAGGAGTTCCATAATCATACCTGACTAATTAAAATACTTCTTTTAATTTACTTCAATCAGTTGGCTAATAGTCTATTTGGAAGTTTCCTGGTTTTCTTATTATAAACACTGAAAAATCTTGTCTTTGGCTCCCAGTTTTCAAGGTTGAAGAGATCTAGACTGATTTCTCCTCAAACATAGGCTACCTCAAGCTGCAGATCCCTGTCACTCTTTTTTGTTCTGTTTCTAGTTCTGGCATATTCTTTTTGAGAAGAAGTAAAAAAAAAAACATTCACATGGTGGCTTCATGGTGTTATAGTTTTGGCAGCAGATGCTTAGGGAAGCATGTTAGTGCAGGTTAAATAGAAAATCACTCTATTCTCCCAGCACCTAGAATTTGGCTAGTAACAAATAGTTCTTATCTGTTAGAAGTGTCTACAGCAAAGACTACCCCAAGTTATCTTATTTGATTTACTGTGTTGAGTACTGAAAGGAAGAAAGTTTCAGGAACCACTTAATTTAGAGGGAGGAAGCAGTGTGTAACTCTGGCCTAAGAAATATAGTCTGGATTAGAACTGTAGAAGTGGGGGTTTTTTATTTGTTGTTTTTTTTTCTTTTCTTTTCTTTTCTTTGTTTAATAGTTACTTGGGGCTATAGGGGGAGGTTCAGTGGTTGAACCCAAAACAAATAAGTACTTGTGGTCAGCCCCAAATCAAATTCTTGTGTGAACTGAAACAAATGATTATTGCCAGTAGGAATATTCAAACCCATATGGAGAAAATGCAGTTTCTAGGGTCTGATCTTGACAGCAGAGTTTCTCAGCAAATATTCACCTTTTGCACCATATGCTTTCATGACCCATTGTAACCCTGCATCCTGTTGCTGCTAACAGAAATAAAGGCTTTTCTATACATGTTTTAGTTTTTCCTGTATTTGGAAGAAATGAGACCTTGTTTAACAGTAAATCTAATTTGGATGTGATTATTACTGTTGAGAGAATAAGTGCTGGATGGCTGGGTAGGGAGCCAAGAAAGGTTTCTAACCACAAGCAAAGAAAACAGCAAGATGGGACTCAACAGCTCCATGCCCTTGCCAAAAGGGTAACACCAAGTTTGAGGGAAGGTCTCAATAGCAGGCACAAAGAGAAGACCTTTGCATAGTGCATACTGGAGTATGACACTGGTTAATCACAGTCCCAAAAGCAAGTGGAAAGAGATCATAGCATCTGGTGTTAGTAATGAGAAGATAGATAGGATAGGCACAGGATAGTTATTTCTTTCAACGTTTGTGTGTCTGAAACAGAAATCAGTTCATGTTTTTTTCTGAGGGAGAAGACTTGGATGCTTTGCTCCATTCAGTAGTACCAATTGGCTGTGGAGGGTTTGATGTAGCTGGGAAAGAAAGGTTGAGCCACTGTTTCCCCCACCATCACTGGTATTAGAGCTGCACCCAACTCTGGGCAACTGTGTCCTAGTATGAGAAAAGTAAGTAACAATACAATAACTGTGTATTGGAGGTGGTGGGAAAGAGAATGAGGAGATCAGGATGTTAGATTTGCCTCCCTTTCTGCCATCTACCCCAATCCTGGTCAAGGAGCGTATCTGTAACAACAGGCAGCAAACTGCAAGATCTCAGGCCCTGATAAGACATTAAAGTCCACCCTGAAATTCTTCAGATTACACAAAGTCCTCAGATTCCCAGGTTCCTTGGAAATTTTCTTTGGCAAAAATTTTTATGACAGTTGAAGAAAAAGTGCAAGACAAAATGACTGTAACAGAAGACTGGCAAAAAATTAATGTCCAGCATATGCAGTCAATATGTTGTATAACCTGCAGGATTATGTTTCACTTCAGAGACAGTGGGCTTGCTCTGAGTCAGTTACAATCTCTCTTGTATGGCTTACACCTCTCTTGTGTGCTGGAATCACTACAGTTGCAAAGAAATTACATTTTGTGCTAGCCAATAGATGTTGCTCTACACATGCCTGGAGCAGCACAACTGAGAACTATCCCCCAGTTAAGTTGAAGTAGAGAGCATTCAGTAGCTTACTGCAGTTCTGTGTTACTTACAAAAATAAAAGCATTCACTACACTAAAAATTGTGATTGCCTATACATCTCCTTTAACTTACAAAGGCTATGGAGAAATTGCCACTGAAATTATTTAAATATTTCAGTTGGAAATACTTTTCCCTTAGAAAACTCAGCAAGCAGAGAAAACTGGATGTATTTCTAATAGGTTTTTTCTTCCTTTTTTAAAAGAAAACACTAAAAAAACCCCACTCCAGAAAACAAGTATCCTAGCAAAACTTGTTTTTTTGTTTTCTTCCTTGCCAAATCCTCAGTTTTCTATCGCATAGTTTCAACAAACTTGTTTTCAGACAGCCCAAAGAACAAGAAAGATCAAATAAATTTTAAGATGTGCTCTTCAACTTGAGAGAGGGGGTAAAATCTTACAAAGCAAAAAATGCTAAGCTGTTTGGACCACAAAGAAGTATTTGGGGAGTCTACTAAGACTTGTCTGTCTCGTTGATTTGCCCTGAAACTGCTAAACAGCTAATGAAGCAAAAGTTCAATTCCAACAGTTTAATCTAGAGCTGACTGAAAAATTACTTGGACCAAAACATTTCAATATAAAATGGCTTTTTTCCAAAACCAGAACTTTTAGGAAAAGCATTCAGATTCTTCTAAATTTCCATTTTTTGTAGGAACAAAAAAATTTGTCTTCTATTCCTCTCTTCCCCCTCCAACCCCTTTCCACCACCACTCCCCCACACTTCCTCCCTGCACCCTATATTCTTCTTTCTTTTTGCCACTGAATACAGTATGAAGACTAATGTCTAGGGAATATTCCCTCCTGAAGCTTCTTTAAAGAGGTTTTGTTTTGATTCATGTGTTGTTTGGTTGTTTTTTTTTCATTTGTGACCTTCTGAAACATTCTCATCCTTCAAAATGCAGGGAGGGGGCAATAAAAGTGTGTGTGGGGAAAATTTCATTTTCAACTTTTTCAAAGTAGAGAAAGCTTTGAAACGTTGCAGAATAGCAGATTTTTTTCTGAATAAAATTAATGTTGTTTACAGAAAAATAATGTTATAAAAAATTGAAATTTAATTTTAAAATTTGAAAAAAAGCCCCCATCATACTTCAAGTCATATATGAAATAGCAATAGCTTTCTTTGCCACTACTGTTGTTTTTATTTGATGATGGATAGTAGAAAGCCTGGGAGAAGAGTCAAGGGGCAAACGGACAACAGACAATAGAATGGGGCTGTGGATATTAAACAAGAAAGATTTTGTTGGAGCACCTCTCCTATGAAGACAGGCTGAGAAACTTGGGGTTGTTCAGCC
Organism: Florisuga fusca; assembly: GCA_038090715.1. NCBI lineage: Eukaryota > Metazoa > Chordata > Aves > Apodiformes > Trochilidae > Florisuga > Florisuga fusca. Next base: position 2,427,450 of record JAAWXA010000003.1, read on the forward strand.
TGGAGAAGAGAAGACACTGGGGAGACCTTATAGCAGCCTTCCAGTACCTGAAGGGGACCTACAAAAAAGCTGGGGAGGGACCTAGATGAGGTCAAGTAGCAATAAGACAGGGGAAGGTGGTAGATTTATGTCAGGCATTAGGCAGTAATTCTTTCCTGAAAGGATGGTGAGACACTGGCACAGGTTGCCCAAGGAACCTGTGGCTATCCCTTCCCTGGAAGCATTCAAGGCCAGGCTGGATGGGGCTTTCAGCAAACTGGTCTAGTGGGAGGTGTCCCTGCCCATGCAAGGGCCTTGGAACTAGGTGATCTTTGAGGTCCCTTCCAACCCAAAACATTCTATGATTCTATGATTTTTGTAGTATCATGAATATTAAATAATTGGTGCAGAAAAATTGTCTAGAGCATGCAGCAAGTAACTGTGAGTCTAGGAAGTCCAAGAATGATTCTAGATTTTAGACAATATGTGAATGAGGTTAAAGACTGAAGGAAGAAAGTTTGAAGAAATAAGAGAATCACACAAAAGAGCTTTTTGTTGTTGTGAGAAAGGAGAAAAATATGTAGGAGAGAAGAATTTAAAGCAGAGAAATATCATAGGAAGGAGAACTAACAATTTGAGAAATGTGTGTTAAAGTTGATTCAGAAATAATAGCTTTGAGTAGGTGTGAGGGAAGAAAAAAGATCAGAGGAAGTGGCAGGGGATACAGAAATCACATGGGAATGAGAAAAGAGTCGAGAGCTTAGAGAAATATAACAAAGAATTCTGAGAAGGAATATTTTGGGGTAAAAAGCTGGCAGATGTAGGCATGCAAAGAAGCCATTCTGGTTTTTTCCTCCTCTTATTTTTTCTCTGCTGTTTGTTTATATCCCGCTGACGACAGCGGAATCTTTCTCTCTTTCAGTGCTGTCGAACTTCTAACTTTGCTGGTTTAATAGCTATAACCATGACTGAAAGATTTGGTCTGTAGAAACTGGAAGATTATGACTGTCCATGCTGTCAACCATGCGTGCTTAGCTAACAGCACAGGAATCAAGACTTGACTGAGTCTAGCAAATTAAGCAATGCCAGGGAATGTTCCTGAGAGCCGAAGACTGCTTTTCTCTATTAAATTGTTAACATGGATGCTGGCAATTCTTTGACCCAGGTCAGACAGTACTCATCTAGACAATTCCCAACTCTGGCTCAGGAGCCACTGTATGCCAAGGGCAGTTCCCAGTAGGCAGTTTGGATGCACTCGCCCCAGTTTGGCGGGTAATGGAAATGAATGGGAATGAGGCAGCCTATCCTGTGCCAGATGTGCTGTGGGCCAGGGAACATTCCTTAGCACATTTAGTTTACTAGCATGGATGTAGCCAAGGAGTGCATTGTTTCCTCTCTTTAAAAAAGAGGATGCACTTACTCCTTAGTTTAGAATAAAGGTCATCTTCTTTTAGATTGGAAAAGTTAAAGAGGTAAAAAGGTGCTGGAAGAGCAGCTCTGGGTTTATGAAGGGGGAGAAGCAAGAAACAGACAGAAGGATGGAAGAACCTCCGGGCAATGGAAGAGTGAGGGTCTGTGAAATTGAAAGTGCTGGTGTAAGTCTTAAGGGTGGGGAACTAAACCAGAGCTAGAGCTGTACCTGGATGTGCTGAAACCATTGCCTGCCTCTTTGAAAAGTATTAGTGCTGCATTTGTAGGGGTCACAACACATGGGGCCCTGCCCATGGTGATAGGCAGTAGGGCAGATACACGAAAGTGGGCAGTGTTAATTGATTATCTCCTTCTCTAATGGCTGTGCCTATGGAAGTACATGTAGTGAACTGTGGTGCTGCAGGTGGGACACGTTGTCCAGAAACAACATGAATCTATTGTGAAATGGGGAAATGCCGAACCTGCAAATTGGCAAATTAAATAATGGAGAAACCTGGAGGCTAGATATAACTAAACCTGGAAGTAAGCACACAGATTTCAGATCTCTCTTCACCTCTTGATAGCATTAGTTAAGGTCCACATGTTGGAGATTAAAGAGCCTTCATAAATTTATAATTAATGAATTAAAAATAATATTTTGTTTTAACGGCTTATGTAATTTGTGCCTTTGTGCCTAGATTCAGCCAGTCAGCTGAAACAAAAGACTGAGTAAAAACAACTTATAGTGTAAATAGTGCTTCAATGAAGAAAGTCCTCAGCTGTGCCACTTTTCTGTGTTAGCAAGCAGAGTGTACAGGAAGATTCTGCATTTCTGCAGCACATTGGAGAGTTTAACTCTGGAACGCAGTGCTATGATCTTGTCTGTTGAAATTTTCTGGCCTTGTATTCTCCATCTGTTTCCATTCAGGTCAAGTGCACGTGCTTCTCATTTATTACTGTCTGTCATCTACATGACAGGAACACCTAGAGGCCCCACCTGAGATCAACTTCTGCTGATCCTAAATACTGTACAGAGATTCCTATGAATACTGAAATTCCTATTAAGACACAGCCCTTAACTCATAGTTTATAGTCCAATTAGCTGTGACAAAAAAAAAAAAAAAAAAAAAAAAAAAAAAAAAAAATATCAAAAGCTAGAGGCAAGATGAAATCCTGGCCTAATATCAATAATTTTTCATTTGTTTCCATGTGATCTGGATTTCTTCCCTGGCTGACTTGACCAAAACTGTAGGGGAAGTCTGCATCAAAGACAGGAATTGAACTTTGAGTCCTTGTTAGGTGACATCACCCTTCCCGTCAAAATGGTAGGATGATTTAGATGTGTTCCATGCACATCTCTCTCCACAAAATCCATGGAAGTTGTGCATGGCAGAGGCTACAGGCTTGGGTGATTAACCTCTCATGCATACTTTCCCTTCACCTCTTGGTAGAATCCCCCAGGTTCTGACTGAGAGATGAGTAAACTCAGCAGGTTCACATAGGCTCACATGAACCTTCTGCAGCCTGAGTGTGAGCTTAGGGTTGGAAGGAATCCAAAACCTCAAAAGGAAATTCAGCTGAAATGCACAAGTTTTTGCCTGTTTTGGGGTCAAAACCTAGAGAAAACAACACTTCAGATGGTTTTTATATAAAAAAAACCATGAAGCCACACGGGTTTATAGAAAACCACCTCAAATTTTCTTACTGTGAAGCCAGGTTCAGAAAGAAGGTATGGAAAATTGAGTAATGCAGCTCAAGTTTCAGGATGATGGCAAAGGTTCAAAATATTTTAAACCTGCTCCACTCTGGGCTCATTTCACTTCTAAAGCTTGGCATAAATCCAGCAGCTACCTAAAGTAGTATAGTACCAAGATACTTACCAGACATTTGCAGTCTCCTTCACCAAACCATTTGCTAAGCTGCTTTTTTTTTTTTTTTTTTTTTTTTTTTTTTTTTTTTTTTTTTTTTTTTTTTTTTTTTGCATTTACATTTTAAACTTCTTCCTCAGGGATTCATGTGTCTCCTGTCAAAATTCGAGTGTTTCTTGGAATTTTTTTCTCAGGAATTTTGATTCCAGACATATCTACACCAGCACAGGAGAGAACATATTAAAAGGTCTAAATTAAGCATGGTCCAAGAGTTCTCCTTGATGGCAGGCCAGTGTCCTGTTCCTGTAAAAAGACAAGGCTAGGGAAATGCAGCAAACCTGTTATCTTGGTAGAGCTAGAGCTCATGAAGTCTTGTTTTTGGAACAGTTGACAGCTTCCAGCTTCAGCTTTGCTGTTCTACAAGGCCCTTATTTTCTTGGTGGAATGTCAGACAATAATCTTACCTGTAGACTAAGATGTGTTTGTTGAAACTCACAGTGTTAAGTGAAGTTCTGCAAATTATATATTGGCCATTAAAGCACAAGAAGAGCCCAGGAAAAGAAGAAACTTAGCCCTTAAGAGACAAGGGTCCTGTTTCAAATCTCCCCGAAAATACGTGTACTACTTTCTTCACAGAGTATAAGAACTCTGCTTAAGTCCAAACTAAATAGTCAATATCTTATAATGAAGTCAAATGAAAAGTATTCTTATGATTTCTATAAAGTCTTTCTTGGTAAGCTCTACTAATGGTGTCACTTCAACAAAGCATTCAAAAAGGTAAGAGTATGAATTCACTAAATGCAACGAAAAGCTCTTTTCTGGGTGAAAATTTGTATGCATAGACATACTTGAAGAATACTGGGTATTCTAGTACTTCTAGTTCCTGTGCTACCTGTTATCCGTAATGAGCTAAGAAAAGCTGCTTGTCATGGCATTTGAGCAATATTCTTATCACAGAGGTTAGTCAGGATAGTATCTTTATTCCAGGAGTAAAACAGAAAAGCAATGAGAATGATGAAGACATGGAGAAGAAAATTAACTTCTCCATGAGGCAACAGATTAGTGTTTCTATTTCTAGTAGTCTTCTGATTGTCTTCAGTCTTCTCTGAACCAAGGGCAAGGTTTTCCTAGGAAAATCAACATTGAGTTTTCAGCTTTACTGAATTTAAAGCCTGCTAAAGTTAACAGTAGCAGTCACATTATATGAATTAAGATGGAGGAGAAATAAATAAGGAGGATTTAAATTGGAAATGAACTAGGTGACACCTTAGTCATGACAGAAGAGAACCCATATTAAACTGTTTTACTTATATCTGTATTACATTTGCTTTAAGATAATACACTATCAGTAGGAAACAGATGTCCTAGGCAGTCACCTACAATTAGATCCTACAAATACTACAAATGAGGAATGTTGTCTGACCTATGAGAGTGATAAGTACTTTGATAAGAAAACTTCGGTTTCATTTCAGTGCTGCCATCTGGTGGCCAAAATGTGGACAGCAAAAATCACATTGTTACAACACTGGAACATTCTGATACAGTGAGTTTTTGTTTTATTTTGTGAAGGAAACATAAGATATTATTAAAACAACTTGAACATCTGGTTTGGGGATAAAGTCATTTTGCAGTGCTGCTGCCAAGCCTCAGGGCCAAGCGCGAAGAGAACAACCCTCCCTTCCAGTCTCTCCATAATGCATAACACCAAGCTGTAAAATGTCATGTCCAACACAAATGAAGAACAAAATATACTGGACCTATAGATGTATAAATGTACAGAAATTCACCTGATACCTTGAAAGCCAGAGAACTGCATGAGATTAAAGCTGCAGAATTTAAAAAAACAACATCAGGGAAGAGGTATCGTGTTTATTTTTGTATGGGTAAGCTAAAGACAAAGTTACATCAGGCATTCTGAGAAAAAGAAGGGGAAGGAAAATTCACTAGGAAATCTTTGCAATTAATTATTGAAAAGCTATGTTAAGATGCTGTAAGGAAGAGCAGGGCTATTTTCTTTGGTACACTTAGAACTTACAATGTGAAGGTGGAAACAAGGGTCAGATCCAATCTCCTCCAACTATGGCCTGAACTTTTGGGATCTGGAAGAAAAGGGACTAATTGTTCCAATTTTGCATTACTTACTTTCAAATGAATCTGTCCCAAAACCTCAAACATTTATGCAAACTTTCTGCCTGTTAAAATGTACGTAACTGTCATAACCACATGACTTTAGTTTTACAAAACCTTGGGAGAGATTTTAATGAAAACACTGCTTCAGGATTGAAGTTCTGGTGTCCTTAACCTTTGTGTGGCTGAGATTCTACCCCTGGAATTCTTCATTTTTCCTATATTGTCATTTTCTCAGACGTAAATAAGAACTAGCCACTGACATTTCAAATGCTTCCAGTCCTTTACTCAAATGATCTCTTTGGCCATCTTCCTGCACCCAATAATGAACTGTCTTTTAGAATGTGATTGAAGTTGTACTATAACATCTGGGATCACTGTGACATTTAATCTGGCATAAATCTATAAAAATGAAACCCAGCTTAGCAAAATTTAATCAATAATAGTTTTTTTGGAGCAGGTGTGAATATACCATTACTGGTCTCTGAGACTGATACATTAAATCTTTTGATTTAACTCAGCAGACTTTATGTAACAATCTTCCATGTTTAAGTGCTGATATTGATATTTTTTGAGTCTTGGGTAATGTAAATCTGCTACTTCAGAAGGTCAGCCAGTAGGTGACTTAATGTCTCTAAGAACTTCCACTAATGAGTACAACAGTAATTCATGATAATTTCAACCTTGGTAATAAGGTTCACAGAGATCTGGTCAAGCATTCCAAAACTCCAGCTTCATCAGGAAATTTGTACTGCGGTTGAATGAGAATAAATAACCATTTTCTGAGATTTGTCTCATATATTGCTCTCCTGAGTTCTTGCCAGCCTGTCGACTAGAACAAATATCCATTCTTCCAGTATAGCTTAAAGTGACTTCTATTTTTCCTACTATGGTCCTGGCCCTTGACTTAGAAGTGATGTGATCAGATGCAGGAAAGACTGAGATGAGTTACTGTGTTAAATATAAAGAAATTGAAACCATTTTTTGACTCTTTATAAAATATGTTCCTCAGGTTTCAAGTCCTCTACACATTTTATATTGAAAAGGTGAACAAATATTAGAAATTCTCAGATATTAATGCCAGGGGAGCAGAAAGAACAACAGCTGCCTATTTAATCTGATTTCCTACACAAGTATTTCAACACCATATGGAATTTTGAAGTGTGTTTTGATTTGCTTTTTTTTTAATATTTTTTTCTTTTTTAGTGCAAGTATATAATCATTATTTGTGGAAAGATCTCTTTCTGCAGTACCTTAGAAATTCAGCAGTTTCTCCTACCTTCTGTACTTAGGAAATGACACATGGTGGCTCAGAGATGCTGCTTCCCCCATAGAGAGTGTTCTGTATTTTTTGAGAAGCAATTCTGATTGGAAAGACTTTTGCCAAATGCAGAGCTCAAAAGGACCTCAGCATCTACCTGGGAATTTGACATTGTGTGCTCTCCCTGGCTTTAGGTGACTAACTAGGCACCTCTTGTCAGACACAGGCTACTGGGCTAGACAGAGATTATCTGAGCCTGTACAGGTGTTCTTGTGTTTGTTAGCCTGCTTCTGTGAGAGCCAGCTACCCAGGAGGCAATATTTTCCTTTCCTTTGTGGCAAAGTCACTTCAAAACCCCTAAGCCCAAGAGAGGAGTTTGTGCAATCCCGTAATGTATGGTCCTCCCTCCGTGGGAAGCCCAGCTGCCGCTCTCCCTGGACTGAGATCTCAGAGGACTCTGTGGGCCAGGAGCAGCTGCCTCATGCCAGAGGCCGTATCCTGACTCCATGGTAAAAGCTCTTGGTTCCAGCTGATTTCAGAATTCACCACATGCCTGAACTCCCAAGGGGGTGGACTCTTCTCTGTGTAGAGGCAAATGATTTTAGCTCCCTCTTACACTAAGCTACACTGAAATCATGTCTTTCCCCGCTAATTTCAAGCCCTTCCTGTATAACATCACCCATAAATTATTCCCAAGGAATTCCTTTATTTCATATATTTCTTCTTTTTGATAACTATGGTATCTTTTAGAAGGAGATCCAGTTCTGATTTGACGACTTGATCTGATAAATATTTCTTCCCCTGCTCAACATTCAGTGACCTGACTATATGTGCATGTATGCCTTTATTCCTTGGCTTTGAGACAAGCTAGTACATGGCTAGGGAAAAAACCATAAATATTGTGCTCAAAAGAAAAGGATGAAAAGAATAATGATTACTTACTCAGGATTTAGTGCATTTCAAAGAAAAATTGATTTGTACATTTTTCACTATTTTTTGCTCGCTCTTTGCAATAGTTTGTAATAACCATGTTAAGCTCAGTATTCTTCACAGGGTAAGACTTAAAAAGCCATCTCTGTGCCAAAGTAAGGTGCTGGTAATACTGTAGGAACAATATTCCTTTGAGATCATCCGGGAGATCTGTTAGTTTTTTCTTTTGTCATACCATTTTTTTCTGATCATCTGCAGAGGGGTACAGGCAAGTTGTCTCAGTCTTTCATAGGCAGCATGACTGTCACCATCAGAATCATCTCCTCCTTCAGGAAGATCTTCCAGCCTCTCATAATTCTCTTAATTGCATACTGCAGTAATCAGTTATGCTGCTACTGTCCGTGTCATTAAGCATACTCACAGATATTCCAAAAAATAAGCAGAGTTGCTTGCTTCCTCCACAGGGGGCCCAAGTTGATTTTTAAACTGAGAGTAGCAAAGATGGAGTCCTGCAAAGACTCTATATTTTTTGATATGTCTAGCAACACTAGATTTGAGAGAGGCAATTTCCTGTATTTAATGTTTCAGCATGCTGAGTGGTGAAGTAATGACTATTTTCAATAGCAGCACTTTTTTCTTTTTTCTATTTTTTTATTTTCTAGTGGAAGCTCGTTTGCTTTTCATACAGCAGCTGCTTCCTAGAGGATAGCTTTAAGGCTGCACACATTACAAAGAGGTATTGAAAGCGACAATGGTTGGATGGGCTTCAAGTAAGTTGGAAGAGAACCCCACTGGCCCTCAAAACGCCTGGGATGGGTGGCGTGGGATCAGAAGGTGTGGAATGGTACTCCTATCGGACCCGAAGCTGCAAGAATCCATCTGCTCTGGGCTTTTGTTACTAATCTGTGCATTAGCAATTATTTCATATGTATTCTGACAATTCCCAAGCCTTGCCTGGTGGTAGGGTTCTTTCAGCCAGATTTTTCAGTCTGTCTTCTTGGGCCCTTCTCCAGGGGATGGCTCCCACCTCCTTTATGTCAGAATGGATAACAAGGCACTTAGCTCAGTAAGCCAGCAGAGTTTATACAGCATTTCCCAGCAGGCTTCTCTTTGGATAGTGAGGCAGGTTGCCTCTGGCAAAGACTAATGATAGCCCTTTTAAAAGCTATAGTAAAATAGGGCTTACAGTGAAACTGGCTATCGAGAATTTGTTTTCTCCAGTGTTGTTAATATAGTTTGTTTTCTCCTTCGGCTTTTTGTCTCCTAGCAATACTTTCCATTCATTTTACAAACTTACGAATGTTCTTATGATCCTTTTGCAGCCAGTGATGGTGTCTGGCACTAGAACATTTGATTATGGACAGCAGAATAGAAAGTGAAAATGTATTCTCCCTATAGAAATTTTAGAGACTGGGGAGAAGATGTATTGAATATACAAGATTACAGGAGAATCTTTCTGCAAAAGCCTAGGTGGCACCTAGGCTTTTGCTATCGGTGCAGTATAATAAAAGGCACTCTATAGCAATTTACCTTCTTTCTGATGATTTTTTTTAAACAGTATCACAGCATAATAAGTTAATTTTTTTTTTTTTTTTTTTTTTTTTTTTTTTTTTTTTTTTTTTTTTAAATAACATAGAGTTATAGACAAAAGCATTTCACCAGACCTATGCAATACAGTCTAACAAATTCTAGTTTGCCATCACATTTCAACTTTTAGATGAGGGGAAAAGGGTAATTCTTTAAAATATTGTGTCCCAGTCTTGGAGCAGAGATAATTATGGCTGTTGACATTCTCAAATGTGAAGTTTCCAATAGTTACTGTCTGCTTTTCAATCTGTGATAGGACAAGGCAAACATGAGCATCTGAGAGCTTATTAAAACATCATTCATGTGAGTCAAAAACTATCAGTGGTATACAGAGTATATTCCTATGGTTATAGGTGATTATGTTTGCATTTTGTCACTAGGAACTAAATCATAGAATCACAGAATCATCAAGGTTGGAAAAGACCTCTAAGATCATCGAGTCCAACCATCCACTCCACAACCCCTTCACTGTAAACCATTCACTGAAGCTCTTCATCTACCTGTCTTTTGAACACCTCCAGGGATGGTGCCCCCACCAGCTCTCTGGGCAGCCTGTTCCAATGCCTCACTGCTCTTTCTGTGAAGAAGTTTTTCCTAATATCTAACCTGAACCTACCCTGGTGGACCCTTACCCCATTTCCTCTTTTCCTATCACTGGTCACCAGAGAGAAGAGGCCAGCATCCGTCTCACTACCACCTACAGGTAGTTGTAGAGAGCAATGAGGTCTCCCCTCAGCCTCCTCTTCTCCATCATGGAATTCTACACACTTCTAGTTAGATCTCTTCTCCAGTAAGAAAATAAAGTCTCAGGTTTTGGTTTCATGGGAAAGATAATGAATAGTTTTGGGTAAACCTTAAAAGAGTGCACTGAAATTGGACTAATCTTGTGTTTTGGGAGACTTAAAAGCCAATCTTTACTGAAAAAATCTGTGCTCAAGGGGTGACATGGTAGCGGATTCCCTCTGTACCACTGCCTGGTAATAATAAGCTTGGACCAAATATCTTTTCTATCTTATTTGGAAGATGAAGATAATCCCAGTGAAACTGGAGGGTCTCCTTGCCTTCTTAACTATATGTTCAGCAGCAAGGCCTTGTGCATTACAATCCAAGTGCAAAACAGAAGGGTAAATTATGTAAAGGACTGAAGAATACCAAATGATATCATGTCCGAAAAGGCCACTTATTTTCATGGGCCTCTCACATGAACTTTCACTGATATTTAAGTCAACTCTCACCACTCAAGGCTTGTGGGAGAGCACATTTGCATATATTTTATTTGTGTGGCTTTCCATTAAGACTAATAATTACACACAAGCCTCATGATACTGTACTTGCAATCAGACATACCCTTTCTTGTGTCTTTCCTTGTTGAAACCAGCTAAAATCTGAATCAGGAACAGAATTTTTGTTTTTCTTTATATGTCAACATGATAGTTGGATTACTTGTTTTTCAGTAGTAATTTATTTAGAGCAGTGGATGTCTCATTTTCTCTTTGGAAGTTCCGAATCCCAAATAAAACAAAGAAATTAAGTAGTGTTGCATATGATTTTTTATATTTAGCAGAGTTTTTCCTCAGTTGCAGCACCATTCTTTCCTCCATAGGCAGGATGTGGCTGAAAGGAAGTCTTCAAATAAGAGCCCCTGATGATGAACTTTTGATCCATGCTTCATGCCTGAGGCCAATCTCTTTCAGAAGGATTAATTTTTAAAAAATGGAGTACTGTTAAAATCTGCTTCTAACTATCCTGGATTTGGGATCAGGATGATGTGTGTATAGTATTTCCAGTGTAAATCCTTGTATATACCTATTTTTGTAGATATAGTGTAATCATTTGTAGTATAGGAATACTCAAAAACCCCAGACACAGACAGTAGACAAAATTACAAGAAAGTAACTAAACTAAGCTAAAAAAAAAAAACAAACACAAAACCAAACAAAACAAAACCATAGATAATGCATTTCCATAAAGGCAAGATAAACTTCAAAGAGAAAGCTAGACTCAGACATTCAATTATATGAGATTTATGACTGTACTGTAGAAATATTTAAATATGACAGTTCCCATGTTTATGAGCAAATTATTGAGTTCCCATACAGATAAATAAAATGCATTTCAATATTCTTACACTGGTCTCTGTTTATACGAGTTTTTGCCAGAATTCAGACTAATGATAAGGATTTGCTACTGCAAATGACTAAAAATTAATTCAGATGTTGGTGTTGGTTCTTAGAGGAGTAGAAAGCAGATGTATTGAAAGCAGTGAAGCTGCTGTTGATGGTTTCTTATCTTTAGTATTACATTTTGTAAAGTGTGGTAGGGATGAAAGCATCATATAGAATGGCTGAATGGTATTTTGATAGTTGATAGCAAGCAGCTAGTAGGAAACCATTTTTGTACAAAATTTTCACAGTAGATAATCTTAAAGCATCCAGCCTATCTTTATTGCTCATGTAGAATTCTATATCTTTATTAAAAATTAATTCTCCATATGTCTTTTTTGTTGTTACGGAGGAAAACATAGTGGCTTTGCTATTAGGATTTAGTTTTCTAACACATCTGTGGAAAGAAAGAAAAAAAATATGTTGTTTTTCTCTGTGAATCTAAATGCCTTGTTATAGAATGGGACAGGGCATGATCCATTTAATTCTGCTGTGGATTATAGGATAGGGTAGGGGCAAAAACTGTTCACTCCTAGTGCACAGATGGTCAGGAACCACTCACGGAATATAATTTCATGGGAATTATGGAAGGTGGGGGCACCATTCAGTCATATAACTGGTTTGTTTTCCTGGATTGGATGCACCTGGTGCACCTGGATGCACCTGGATTGGTCCACCTGGATGGATTACCAACCAGATACCATAAAGGACAGAGAGAAGGAAACACAGGAAAATAGGAACACCAAAGTTCCATCTATTCTTCCAAAAGTCTGAAACCTTCTAATTTACAGTCGGAATTTAGTCCTAGCCAATTTACAAACACTGTTGATGTTATTGTCTTTAGATTTTCCAATTTCTTCCCTGTATCTACTTTTTACTAATTTCCTTTGATTTTCTTTGTTTTGCTAGGCTGAGCAACTTACTGATTTTGGTTCTCCTTTAGGAGGCAGACTGACCAGCTGTGGCCAGTCTCTGTACCTGCTTCATTTTCAGTATGTCTTTGTGGCACACGGGTGGTCAGAATCGTATTGTGCTCATAAGCAGAGGCTTGCCAGACCTTTTTGCAATGACATTAATACTTCCCTTTAACAAGACATGCTGGAGTCATAGCTGTCATCTTCTTTGTAGCTGCATCTTGTTAATGACCCATCATCAATCCTTTCTCTCTTCTCCTGTTGGACCTATTCTAATAAAATCTATAGCTATGCACTGTAACTAATAAAACAGATTTTATTACCAGGCTAAGCTTGGATATCACCATAAAAGTTTCAAACTAGAAGCTCCTTCTGTTTCATTTGTCTTGCAAAATTCACCGCTCACTCTGGCCTCATTAGCCAAAAGATTGTTTTAATAGGTGTGGTAATTATGGGTAAAGAATCAAATCAGCATGGTTGGTTTTGTGGTTGGGTTTTTCCCCTTATTTTTCATCCTTTCCTGTAATTATGACAAAAGAGTCAGGGCATAAGACAACTAGAGTCAGCTTGACCAGACAACCCAATTTGGACAGAAAAAGGATTCACTATTGAGTAGCAGGACCTCATTGTTCAGGTAATCTATAGCTTCCTCACAACAACTTGACTAAGTGACCAGCAAACTACAGAATGCTCTGGTGGCAGGTCCTCACCTCATGCCATGGTGCCACTTGGCAATTTTGCCCACAGTCACAGCTGGTGCCTGCTCAGGCCTGCCTGACTACTTCCACACCTGTCTGCAGGCAATAGCTTGGGCCACCAACACTATATTTGAAGAGCCATCAGTGCTCTGAAGGAATACAATAAAGCCTCACAGGCATGGTGGAACAGAGAAGCAGAACTGCAGTAGGGATCCCCTTGTTCTCGCACTAGCGCAGACATTAATGTCCTCTGCTATCCCGAAGCACCATCTTCTTCCTAATACACCCCAATGCCCATCTCAAATTTTCCAGACCAGGGTGCTTACACAACTACAGAGATCATAGAATCATTAGACTGGAAGGGACTTGTAAAGGTTATCTATTTCAGCCTTCCTTGATGTGGATCATATGTTGATTTATCTCATCTGTGGGAAACATGTTTAAATCAGTCTGTGTTGTTCTCTGGTTCTATGCTGCAGTCACAATCACCACCATAAGCCAGAATACAGGACATTTGAGTAATGTCTGCAAACTTTTACCAATAGATCCATTAAAATGACACCATCAGCACCTGGTTCCTGGTTCATATAATGCTCTGAGGCTGTTTTCCCTGTTTTCTGCGTCCATGTTTCTTGCAAGGATTCCAGGGACAATGAGCCTTTGCAAGGAAAAGAGGCAGTGGAGAGAGAGACAGGATCTTTTGTTAGACACCCTTCCCTCTTCCTTAAGCTTAGAACAACTGCAGGCATTTCCAACTGCATCCCAGTATGCCTGTGTGTATCTTTCTCCAATGAAAGTTTAGGAAAGCAAGAAAAAACATTAGGCCAGAATATTGTACAGCCCACTAAGCAAACTCTGAGGACAGCAGAGGGCAGGCAACAACAGCACCTACTTTCCCCTGCCTTTGCCTGACTCTTCACTGGTTAGAGGATTTTAAGGATCCTGGGTAACTCTGTGCCCCTACTTCCAGGGTTAGGAGCTTAAGATCCAGATAAAAGAAGTCCTAGGATTAGGCGTAATCCATTAGGATTTCATTAGGAATAGCTTTTATGTTTTCAAAGCCTATTGGCATTTTAATGCTGCTACTATTACTACTGTAAACACCACTAATCATAAATGTCACAGCTTATACAGTATCTGAAGGACACCTAAGGTTGATGCAAAATATCATGCATATTTTGGATAACACTTCATCCAGTATTTAATCTGCTGCATCTCCTCCTCCCTTGGGCATTAGTTGTTGACATTGGCTACCTTGTCACTGTAACCCAAATCATCCTTTTAGACATGATTCTCTGCCTTCCTCTCCTGACAAATTTATTTTACTTTCCAGCTTTTTTTTTTTCCTCATGGGTGGAAATTTCAGCCACTGCCAACAACTGACCCCTTTGCATTTAAGAGACAGGGCTCTTTGGTGGTGAGACCAGTATTTGTGCAAAAGTAACTTTACAGTTATGCTCACACTCCCGTGATTAAGAGTATTTTATGAAGTCCCTCAGTGGTTTCTCTGCCATCATAGGGTCCCTGTATTACACTGCTTGTAGCTCCCAAAGGGCTGTTTTACTAGCTGAATAGGAATATACAGTCTTTCCAGTTATAATGCCATTATCTTGCCACCCTACCCAAGGCAGGGAGGTGAGCAGAGTGGTACAATATTCCCCAAATGCTATCCTCTATATTAGAGAAAGCTTTTGTAAATCTTTAAAGCCAGGTGTGAGGTGTGTTTATGTCACTGGCCTGCTGCATGGTGGCTTTGCTGGAGCTGGCAGGCTGAACTGGACCGTAAGCATATTCTGAGAGGCAGGCAATTCAGAAACTCAGGAGCCACTTCTCTGTGTGCTGGCCACAATTCCTGCTTCCCCTGCCAGTATGCTTATGGTTTGGCATTTGTAAACACACCACAGCTGTCCAGTTGATAAACTGACACACTCTGGGTGGCCCTCATCTCTTGAGATTTTACAACTGCTGTTTGCTCCACCAGGCATGAATTGAAGTCTTCCAAACTCTCCCACAGAGACTTTCCTGGTACTCTGCTGTCAAGTTCAGAACAAGAATCCAGAGCAGACATTTTATTCCTAGTAACACTTGTTTTCTTACACTGCTATTCTACAGCTAACTGGTGCCTGCAATAAACCCATACTACTGTTCACTGGGTTGTCTTGCTCAGCAGTGCTCAGGAGGTATTTACCCCCCAATCCAGGAGCCCCCTACCCTTGAAGAAAAAAGGACTATGTATGCTCTACTGTCAAACTCAGGATTATAGATCAAATGTTTTGCTGTACACATATATTTATAGGATACTCGGGCCTCTTTGTGGTCTTTCCTGCATGCTTATTTTTCAGGTTAAAGAAATGGCTATCACCCACTTTTGTACAGAATAACAGCACTGGAGAATACAACATCCCTTGCAGATATCTTGAGAAACACAATTACTGGAATGTCTGCAAGGTGAATTTCATAGTAGCTTAGAGTTACTGGTACATGCCTTGGATCTCTCATGCATTTCTTGCTTTACTCACACATTACTTTTGGAATATGTAGTTTCTTCATCTAGTAGGAAAAGAGAAGAAAAAAATCACATTCGTCAGAGGTGATGTTTCAAGCCAAGAAATAGAAATAGTTTCAATTTTTACTGACCACCATCAACATCTTGTCATTATTGTTCTTTTCTAATTCCTACATCGCAGCATGCAGGTAACAGTGAAAGTGGAATTACAGATAAATCTAACTAATTTCATGCCAAATTCATACCATAGTAGAGTCACCACTGGATTGCAGACAAAAAGAGAGCTATTAATTTCCGTTTGCTTCTGCAGTAGATTCATTGAAATGTGTTAGCTCAGCTGTGTGCATATATGCTGATGTAATCAAGCCAGGTGCATGCACAGGATTTTCTAACAGGAGGT
Organism: Florisuga fusca; assembly: GCA_038090715.1. Classification (NCBI taxonomy): domain Eukaryota; kingdom Metazoa; phylum Chordata; class Aves; order Apodiformes; family Trochilidae; genus Florisuga; species Florisuga fusca. The sequence continues at coordinate 2,443,292 of JAAWXA010000003.1, forward strand.
GGAGATGACTCTGGATCATGTAAAGAGGAGATGGAGAGCTGTGCAGGATGTTTAAAGGTCACAAGGGTACTTAACATTTTGTACCAGACATGTGAGAAGGGAAAATAGCACAGGGCACAGAGTTGTTCATACACTGATGGCAAGAAGAGTACGAGTTGGGGATTTAAAGGTCCAGAGCTCCAGATCATGTATGGTGTAAGGGAGAGGAGAGAGGACTCCACCCCTTTGTGAGTTTAGGTAGATAAGATTAGGGAATGTGGGCTGCTTACAGGAAAATGGAGTAAGGATTACCTCAGAAACTTTTTACTATGCCACTTGAGCCAGACCAGACTTTTTAGTAGGCAAATATTTGCTTCCAGCAAAGCAGATCCAGAAGCAGCTCTTGTAAAATCTGTAAGTATGTTTTTTTTTCAGTCACCAAATACTGCATTATAGTTCAGTTTCTCATTTTTCAAGGGAATGTGGTTTTCCTTTGACTTCTCAGGAGCAGAGAGAGATATGGGACAAGGGTACATGGAGGACACGTGGATAAACAAGGCTGAGCTTGCAGAGAAATCTCTCCAGCTTGATTCTTGCCACCAGAGACTTGCATACCATTAAACTTCCTAGATAGCCTCTCATTGTATGAGTAAAAAAGACATTACATAAACTGCCAGCATTTTTCTCTTTTCCACTTCAAGAACCACCCTTGTGGGACAGTTGTAAGGAATTTAGTAGGGTTGGCTCTAATACGTTTTTGCAGACAGCACACTAAATATACAGAAGAGGAAGCGATACTCTTTTTTTTTTAACAGTTATAGAATTCTAAACAAGGGATTGAATTCTTTTAAAAGTTTTATAGGAAACCTTACAATTTTCATTGCATTCTATTATTCTTACAGTATAGAGGAGATGCCATCAGATATTTTCAGTGGAAGTGAATATCTGCTTTCACATCTCACCAAAATCTAGTTGGATTATGCGCTTAATCCCCAACCTCCCCGTGACCTGATAACTACAGTTTTGCATTCTTAGCAACAGTCCACCACTTTTCCAGGGATGGTTTTACAACCCCTAAAAGAAATTGCATTCTTCTGCAGCCCCAGTAAGCCTTCTTGTCCCACTACAAGTTCACTGATAGAGTGGTTGAATAATGCAGTAAGTCATGTCTCTCCATGCTGGTCTTCAAAAATGCCACCACCCATCTGCCACCGCAAATTAATGACTCCTTTGACTACCCCAAGTAATAACTCACTGTGTTCACCATTTCTTCTGAATCCTTTCAGTACTGAAATGGGGCTTATAAGAAAGATGAGGAACATTTAACAGGGTCTGTAGAAACAGGACAAGGGGTAATGTTTCTAAACTAGAAGCAGAGAGATTATGGCTAGATACAGGAAGAGTATTTTTACAGTGAGGTTGGTGAAACAGTGGAACAGGTTTCCCTGGAGACATCCAAGGGGAGGTTGGATGGGACTGTGAGCAACTGGATCTCGTTGAAGATATCCCTGCTCATTGCAAGGAGGTTGGACCAGATGACCTTTAAAGGTCCGTTCCAACCATAGCACTAGAAGCTTTGTTTCAGCCTAGAAACTTTCACACTTGGTGCCTGCCACTGACCTTGATGGAAGATGCATGGCAATGCATGGGTCCCACAGAGCTCTGCCAGCAGGTCCCATAGGAAAGCCCTGACTATTACTTGTCCCACATCATCTCTCTTGTTCCCCCGTGTGGTTGCTTAAAATCAGCTGAATTATGCAATGGAAGCTGACCAAGGTCTCTGTTGGTAAATTCAGTATTACAGGCCTTTGCATAATAATTCCAGGACCAGTCTTTCCCTCCATCTTCCAAGAAATTCAATAGTTCAAGGCTATGACACCTGTGCAGAGTGACTTTTCCAGAGAAGTGACCGTTCCCTGTGAAGTTTGCAACCATTACTGAGTGCAGTAAATTTGGAAATAATTTCTTCTGTCCCTTTTTATCTACATCAGTTTGGTACTATCAGTGTTGCTTCCAAGGTCAAATCTACACTAGCATTCATTTTCATGAGAGTCACTAGTAACCTTGTAAACAAATGACCTCTTAAATTACAAACTTTGTCAAAGGTGTTTGGAGGGAATGGTACTATAGACATACACACACACAGCCTGCAGTTGGGGAAAAAAGCCTCTTCTTTGTGTGTATTTTTTGTAGCAAAAAACTAGATTGGGAAAGGAAAAGATAACATCTGAGTTGGGATGACCAAAGTACATAGAGAGAACAATTTAGTCTCTTAAAACAATGCAAGAAGTTAGATTCCAGTAGTAATTCAAGTGAAGGCAGGGGGCTGGGTAACAGCCAAACATCTACTCAGTCCCAGTGACCCAGCCTATCACATGTGATATACCTCACTTCTTTATTTGCTTGTTTATTCTGAATGACTACAAGGGCACTTGATGTGATAAAATGTGGACAATGTCCTGAGTTCAGCTGGAGGGAGTTAGAAGTTTCTCTTTCTGGAGCTTCTCCCTGCAGCAATGATAATACCCGTTTTGGGGTTAATCTTTTGTTGAATACACAAGTCAGGTTTTAAGGCACAGGTCCAGATTTTAAACAAGTCAGTCTCTTTGGAGCCTGCTTTGGCAGCTCTGCTGAGGTAACTATTTGTATTAAAATATTTGCTAACCTATTCTTTATAAAGCCAGGTATGTTTCCTTGAAAATGAGAGGCAATGTTGACACCTGTCCTCTTGCCAGCAGCAGCAATCATATTACCTTGGTATCTCAGCTAGCCCTTCCCCCCCACGCTGATGCCTTAAATGAGGGACTGCTAAATTTCTGGGCCAGGGCTGATTACATTTCTGCTCCACACAATTTTTGAGCGTTTGTACAAAAAGGCAGGAGCAACTTGGCCCCGTCATTCCAGTGGCACTGAGAACTGAAGAAACCTTACTGCTGAGAGAAACCAGCGATAGAAAGCTCTGGAATGTAAATTTTACATGAGGTAGAGATTTTCACATGTGGCTGACAAGCAATTTAGAGCACTAAGGAGAGTTCAAGAGGGAGTTAAGTGGTCCATGTAGATATACAGATACTACAATGATTTGAATGCATTTAGGATGTAGGATAGACAAAGAATTCATTTCATCCCCAAGCTGTTTGGAGCTGTGACTACATTTTGGTTCTCAGCTTGTACAGTTTTCTACAGCAAGACTGGCCTCAGCTATAATAGATCATTGTAATAGCTCTGTTCATATTACGAGGTTGGGGAGTGGAAAGCAAACAACCTTAACAATGTAAGACTGCCACAATTGCTTCAGTTGTTTTTATAGGTTACCCATAAAATTGTGGGCACTTTTCAGGCATAGAAAAAGGCATAGACTTGGACACGATCCTTATAGCCCAAGGCTCCAGCCTAGTGCGTGCTCCTTGTGTTTTCAGAAGTCCCATTGACTGCAGTAGTAGATCTAGGACAAAATGCAGGAAGCTCACAATTATTATTTATGATCCCAGATTAAATTAGATGTTTGCAAGAAAAAACAGGATTAGCTTTGTGTGACAGAATTTTGCTGTCCCTTTTGTATAAATGTGCAATCTGAAGGTAAAGGAGGTTTTATCTGATTAGGTTTTTTGCCTTTTGATCCTTCCATTTGCCATTGGGTAGAGTAGTTAATGAAAAGTTTAATTTGCTTAGACTTTCTGTTCTCCATTTCTATGCATTTGACAGTGGTTTTTTGTTGTTTTTTATTTTTATTTTTATTTCTTTGCATTTCAAAGTCTGATGAACAAATGCCAGAAATAATAGATGTTGTACACACAAGCAAGGAGTTAAATCAGTCATTCTATTGTCTGAATTTTAGATGCTGGGCGATTTACACCTCTAAGGCAGAGAATTTTTTCTTTGAAAGCACCTGGGGGCTGCCTTCGTCCTAATACCACCATAGCAAAGGTTCAATAGGAGCAAAGGTAGATAAATGATGAGCACACTGGGGAGAATTCCCTGTCAAGTAATTAGGACTCGGCATGCTGCTGTCCAGATCTTGAAAAGATCTATCAAAAAATGATTATTGGTATGCATTCACTTTACTTAGTGTAGCTGGATCAATTTATATCTGACCTCTTGTTCTGTGAATTCTGAGTGACAGTACTGGTATATCAATGGTGGGTTAAGCATACAGACAATATCAGTTTTGTGAGAAGAGGTGATGTGTTTCTTACTCTATCTTATATTACTGGAAATTTAGACAACGTTCAGGGCACATGAAACCCATTTTTATTTTATACCTGAAGGTTGGTCCATATTTCTGAAGGCATATTTTATTTTTATATTTGGTATGAGTGGGACTGATGGGAGAGACTGTCTTTCTCTAAACTTAGATACAGTGATTTCTTCAAGGCATGACTGTCTCTTGCAGCTCTTTCTCAGGTATATGTCTATCACAAGGCAGCCTTTTCTATTTATTTTTTTTTTCACAGTATTCAATGTTTTTATTTTCTGGAATTTTTTCTCTTCTTCCTACTTCTGCCTATTGCCATCCATTATGTTTCCCTTCTTGTAAATGTCATGCTGAATTCCCATTTAACTTTTTCCCCCATTTGGTGGTATGGATGGGCTTGCTCCACAAAAGAAAAAACACTCCACAGTATCTCTATTATTGTGTTCACAGCGTCTTTATTATTGTGTTTTGACATTTTTTGATTCTCATGTAATTATAGGCTGAGTTACTTTGATAGATACCTCATGCAACATCTGAGTATTTTATTGGTTTGCATACTGTCTGTGTTAAAAATTTATATTTTCTTTTAAAATGACAAACTTCCCTTATTTTTCCCATCTTGTTTTCATTAGTTTTTCTTGACAGTAGGTCAGGTTAGGTGCTTTGCCATCTCTGCTTCTTCTGTCATCTTTTAATGTCAGAAATGACTTTTACAGAGGCTGTTGTTCTTATCTTGAACTTTCATTGCAAAGCTTGTGTGTGGGGTAGATTTTTTTCTTTCCCTCTGTCTTTGCTGTCTCTGTTTCTTGTCTTCTTGGTCTGTCTTTGGCTTTTGTCTTTCTGTTTTTTTGGCTCAGCTGTTCAGTAGCAAAGGCAAAGTTATTGTTAGCTCTGGCTGAGAGAGCATACAAGATGGAGAGATGCTGCTTTCTTCCAGCTTAGCTTGGTGCAAGCTCTTCCACTATCAGCATGCTTTTGAATCCCACCCTGACTTTTTCAATCTGAACTTAATTCACCTGAAACTGCACAGACAAACTTTTATGTCACACTACAGTTTTTTAGGGAAACTTGACTGATATTAGGCAAAACATTTTGGAGATAGGAAGGTATTTTTAAAAATGGGGTGATCTCACTTTTGGATAACTCTGTAATGTTTATTTTAAAGAAATGTCATGACTCGAAACTAACTTGACCGAGAAACTCCAAACTTGGGTTACTTTGTTGTCCCTGGCAAGGATTAAGTGCTTTGGACTCAGTTTGAAAGGTATGGGAGTGTGTGTTGTAATTTAGATATTAGTAACAGCAATGTCTGCATATATTAGAAAGACATCAGTTTTCTGAATACCACATTCTGGCTTCTGCATTGTTTATGAACCACATACCAACAGCCTTTGTGCTCTTTAAGCAGTAAGCCGTACTACAGACTCTTTAGGAAGCACATAGCCAAAGGCTACCGGATGCCTGAACAGTTGCTATTATATCCATCAAGCAGGATGGAAGCAGCACTCAGTTTGAAGCATCTTCTGATCTCCACAGGAGTTTCTGCAGTGTCTGTCAATATCACGGGCATTCTCAGGGTTGTGCTGCCTGAGAAGACCCCTCAGTGCCTCTGGGCATAACCCGTAAGTGAGGTTTCAATATACCCTGCTCCCAGCCTAGCACTGACTGTGAGTAGCTTTCTGTATTAAGTATGGCTGTTAGGGAAGCACTTAAACATTTCTATTAAATGCCAGAATGTAGAAATGTGCAACTTCCCTAATCTAGAATTAAGGCCAAGGAAAGGGTGCAAGGGGAGGTGGGATGTGGGAGTGTTTATGGATAAAATGGTAATCCTGAAAGTATGTCAGTACCTGAACTCCTCAGTTACTGGCAAATAAGGCTGCAGAAAACACAGAATTAGGATAAACTGTCTCTAAACATCTTGATAGAGAAAAATACTTTGTTATGCCTGAATCCTGGAACATTCAAAGGCAACTTGGTCTGCCATGTAAGCTCTGCACAGCCTCTAAATATTCTGTTCGGTGATTCCTGGAGTCCTAAGTATGTTATTTGGGGTATTCATCTCTTAACCAAAACTGATATAACTTAGGCAAGTACTTTTATTAACTGGCATTGCTGTGGCTCATACTAGGACGTCTTGAGAGTGAGCTTTAACTGAGCTTTGATTGCACTGAAACATCAAGGCAGTGGACTTGGCCTCTGGTCAAGTGCATAGGAGTGAAGAATTCAGCAGAGGCTGAAAAGCTATCACTAGGTGGGCAAAGTAGTCCTTACCAAGCTCCTTGCTGGTGCAGTAAGGCAGCTACCAGTGCACAAGAAAGGCAGCTGATGTTAGGTAAGTTTACCTTACAAAACCATTCTGTCTGCCATGGAGAAAAATGGAGAAACATTTAAAATATATCTCATAGCAGTACTTTTATTCATAATGAGTCTGGGATATTGTACCACCTAGTATAACCATAGTCCAGAGATACTCAGAGTTTAAATACTCACAGTAATTAGATAAAAATTGTGAAATCAAATCCATTTCCAACAAAGACTTAATTTTGAAGCTTCTCTTTTGAACATCCCAGCTGACATGGGGAAAGTAGTTTTAATGGGTACAAAGTGATTCTTCTGAAATCCTCTGCAGACCAGTGAACTGATGAGGAAGAAAAATCTGCTTGTGAAACCCATGTATTTTTCTATTTTGGACCCAAGACATCTGTTCCACAACAAATTTATTATACTAGTGAAATGGACAGTTGGTACCTCATCTGCAGAGACCCTGTGTACTCTAGTGTTTAGATTTGGGATAAGTGTTTCAGGAGAAAGGCAAATGAAGATAATAAAGCTACATCTTCTGAGAAGATAGAGACTCACCTTTGGGAGAGGGAATTTTTTTGACAGGTTAAGACTTTCTAAAACACAGAACATATTGTTCCTCCAAAATCAGTCTCTTTCAAGTAACACCAGAGACACTATGGGGATAAAAGATCATTTTCTAGAGAATGGTTTGGTAAGACGAGGGGTCTCTAGCCAAATATGACAATAGTCAACACAGTTCCTTGTGTACTTCACTGTTAAGAAATCTTATTGAAAGTTCAAAGGATTGTATTAGATTCCTCTTGGATTTCCTGTGATAATCTCAACTGGATCATCTGCTTTTACATGTTAGGGCTCAATATGTCTGATTCTGTTAAGTAAAATTACATTTATTAGACCCCACTTTCCTTTACAAACCTTCTTAATCTGACTGTGAGAACACATGCTGTTTAAAGGGCTGTCTTGCAGCTAATTAGATTTTTGTATAGAGAAACTAAGAATAACAGATAAAAAAGAATTAACTGCATTAGCCCTTTATTAAAAAAAAATATTAAAAAATGGTGGGCTTGGTCTTGGTTTCTCTCTTTCCATATGCTAGAGTCCAGTTAATGTATACTGCAATTTCTTTTTTTTTTTTTTTTTTTTTTTAGCAATGATTAAATTCATCCTGCTTTGCACAGAAGCAGAATCTGATTTGAAACACTCATCCGTACATTATCCAAATACTTTACTAGTGTGCTCAGTAGTAGTTGCACATAATTATAATTTTCAGCATCTGTGTGCCAGCCCAAAGGTCCAAAAGGATGTTCATAACAGGTAATTTGGTGACCATTAAGGGTCAGAGTCCTTAGATACAGACTTCTATTTCAGGAGATATAGTTTGTGGGTATTCAAGAATAGAACATTGGTCAAACAGACCAATACTTCTTCTGGGTAGAAGAGTATCTATTGCATTTTCTGCTCATATCTTTATTGACATCTCCCATTTGCTATTTTTTAAAGGCATCTAAAACTTGGGAAGAATGTTTTTATGTTTGTTGTGTTAAACTCTAAGTAGACAACTCCTAGATGTTCACCTAATAAAGATCATCCTAGACTGACTGATATTAAAATTGCTCAGCCATGTATCTGTTGTGGTCCATGTGAATTCACTGGAAGTTTTGCTGTTGACTTTAGAGGACCAAATTTCACTCACTCATATAAATATTTAAACAACTATATTTGGGAATTGTGACATTGGCAAGTACTTTGAATACACCTGGTAAAGAAAATGTTTGTGATGTGTCATACCACGTTGTGGGAATGCATGCATTGTTATTTTGTTCGGCTTACTCTATTTTTACATAGTACTTGAGGACAAATTTAAAAATTTGAATAGTTTAGTCCACTAGTTAAGCAACTGTAGTGTTCTGCTTGGAGACAGAACTTCTTTTTTTCCCTCTATTTCTAATGCAGCCATACTCTTGTAATGAATTACCTATATACATATAAAAGTAAAGGTTACTAATTCTGTCTATTAGCAGATGTGAATTTTGTTTGAGCAGGGTTAAGTGACTGATAATGATCTATGTCATGACTCAAACACAAATATGGAAGAGTTTGTGCTGGCTTCCTTGAAAGAATGCCTCTGCTGATTTTTTTAGGCTTAATCCAAAACCCAGTAAGAGAGCTCTCTAGTGCCATTAGAGAGGCAGAAGCGTTTCCAAGAAAAAGGAAAATTGGAAAATTTGCATTTTCAGCAGTGACCAGTATTGGTTATTCCTCAGTTTCAAAGTTCACAAGCAGAGAATTAAAAGGAAAATTTGGAAGGAAATCCAAATGAAAAGGGGCCCCGGTTTCAGGTTGTTGGTACTTTCTGCTTTTCAGACTCCTCTTTTGAATTATCTCCAGTCAGGCATCTGAATTGTTAGTCGTTTTCATTTTAGAACTTTCAGACTCATTCTTTTCTTTTTTCCTCATCTTTTTCTCTTTCCTCTTCTCTTTTCTATTAAGGTCAAATCCTGCTTCTCCCACTGCCAATAATAAAACTCCCATTGATTTCAACATGAGCAGGAAATATGCAGTTTGCTATTTACCACAACCACCACAATGAATCTCTGGGAAGAATTCATTTATATTCATTCCAACGATGCCATGAAATATGGCCTCTTGCTATTTTATCACATCCAAACTGTTGCTCTAACTCTAACATCCTAGTTGTTGCTAACAAGTCAGTGATGATTTGTAAATCAACAATTTATGGTAACCACATTCCATCCCCATTATGATGTGTGGTTTGGAAATGGAAAAGTAATCAAGACCTCCTGTTAAGAGACTTTATTTCAATTGAATGTTTCTGTAAATAAAAGCATTTTGAAAGGATCATGGCTATATGTATTCTAACTCCAGATTTCTCATTTGATCTAGGCCCCATCTATGCTCCAGATTCCTGCCAGGCTCTGTCTGTCAGGAGTTGTGAGATCCCCAGTGGTGGCATAAGCATACCAGCAAAATTGTTTCCATCAATGTAAGTATTTTCACTTGACTGGATAGTTTCACTAGACTGAAACAGCAGTTCCATTTCTTGGAGACAGCTATGTCTGTTCCTTGGAATACTTCATAATACTTTATCAGCACACTATAAGGGTACTCTGACATAAATAAAGGCCTCCTACCACAGTTACAGTAACAAATGAAGAATTATAGTCAGACCCATGGTATGTAGTAATGCCCTCAGGAGCTAAGAGCCTGAGTAGTTTGTGCAACACTTTGTCTTGGTTGTAAGGATTGTGGGCAGTCACTGTGACAGTGAGGAGGACTTTCCAGCACTTTGATGGGAGACCACCTAGAATTACTGGTAAATAAACTCAAACAAGGGAATTTTGTTCCACTACTAGGTTCTGGTACAAACTAGGTTGAAAACGTTTTTTTTGATCTCTTTGGCACTAATACACAGTGTCCTTTCAGGCCTATCTAAGACGCCTAGCAGCCTGGGATTGAAGTTAGAGCCACTGTGTTTGATAACCTGCTTAAAAGAGGTATCAAATTTTGCAGTCCAGAGAGTGCTGTAGTTAATCAGCACTGTAATGGGATGTGAAAGTAGAGACCACATTAATTAGGAGATAAAGCTCTCTTTGCACCCCTTCCTCTCTTGCAAATCTTACTCAATCAGTTTATACATCCCAGGATAGGACACAAATCACTGTGGGTAAGATGTGTGCTCCAAGGGTTTATATGAACACCCTGACTTTCTGTTGAACAAAAGACAGACTACTTGAAATCACTCTCAAACTTTTATTTTGTGACCTAAGAGTACAAAGAGGTCTTGAGCATGCATGAATCCTCATGTGGTGTTCATTAACTTGGCTATACTCTAATAATGGCATGAAAACCTAAAAAAATATTTTGCTATTAAGTAACTTTTAAAGTAGAAATCTCTGTGACAGTAATATAAAAAACATATTTCAAAGGACATTTTACCTCATTTCATACAATAGACTGAAAAATAAAACACAAATGCTAGAAAGAGAGCTCATTTACCATGGAGAACGACAAGATGGGACTGTCTAAAGCTAGTACTAGTGTTGTCAAAGCCAAAACTCTACCTTAATCTAGCTTTAGGAAAGAGCCTAAATATTTCACTAAAGAGATGATCAACATATGGTCTGACAAAATGCCTGACCTTCATTCTGGTGAGTCTTGAAAGGATAAGTTCTACCATGCTGCACTCTGCAGCCAGAGAGCCACTCAAATGTGGTTTTAGGGGCCACTGCAGCCCAGAGAATTTCATCACTTTGAGAATTTTTAAACAATATTTGGTAGTATTTTATAATATCTGGTCTCACTATCTCTGGCAGCGAATCAAGATCTCAAAGCTGGATTCCATGATTCCATCCCTACCACTCATTCTTTCCAAACAGCCTTTTTGGGCATGAAGTGGATTTCTGTATCTCATCTTTATTTTCAGAAATGTATTTACTTTCTGTGTGTATATGTCTTTGGCCTAATATATCACAGTCTTCTTTAATTAGTAAGTTAACAAAAGGAAGAAGATCGTCAGCATTTGTCCAGCAGTAGAGTCTGTCAGGTAAGTAGGCAAAAATTAAGTGTACCACCATGTTTACATTAATGCTAATGCTGCGCTACCACCGTGTGGACAAAAGGTAAATAGCATCTCGTTGCTCCACGGACAGGTACACTGCCCGTGAGGAATACATCCTGCATTGGCTGGGAAGGTGAATGTGGGCAGTTTAGATGGCAAAAACAGGATAGTCTGAATCCCTCAGACTGAGCCAGTTCTGGGTCTGGGCAGCCAACAGAAGCTGAAGAGTTTGTGAAAAATTCACCAGAGTTCTGAAGTGTGATGTCAGGTGAAGGATGCTGGTGACAGGCTGATTCTCTTCTAGAATATGGAGACAAGCAAGCAGATATGACATCATGTTCCTATGATACTAGAGTACCAAGGCTTCTACACAGGCAAATCCCACTCACAACTACAATCCTCAGAGCTACTTCAAACTTCCTTCTACCTGCTACTTCAAAAACAAGTTTTTTAGCAGTGTGTTACATTGAAGTCCCAACTCCTCCATGATCTTCTCTCCACATGCTGGGATTACAGCACCTCTCTTACATTTCAGTGCAATGCTTCAGGGAAGAATAGAAAGCCAAACACCACCTAAAAGTTCATTTACTGAACACGTTACAAATAAGAATATTATTAGTAGCCTCTTCATCCCATCAGCATTCCAATAGAACAGATTCCAAGAGATGAAGATGTAATTAAAACCTTGTATTCCTTTTCTCTGAAGGGATCCCCAGGCAGGTCTGAATCTCTGCGCAGTCAGGAGGTGATTTACTGCCTGATATGTCTCCCTCACACCTGAACTACAGAGGGATTTGGAAAAGAAGTGTCACTCAGACATCTCAATTACATGCCAAAGATGATAAGCATGGCCCTATTTGGGTCTTACATGGCTGAAGGCAAAACCCTCAGCCTTAACCTCCTGCTAGTGAATTTAGGTTAGATTTGTTCTGATGTCAAATTCTCTCTGTGGTCGGATGCAACACATAATCAAACCCAAGCTTTCCATCTTCAGAGAACATGTCCAAAAGCCCCAGTTTATTTGATATTACAAGTATCAGGAACAAGCCTTCCACAGTTGCTCTTTAATTAGAGCAATTCTTTTTGCATAATAAATCAGATGTTCACTGAAGTAAGCACATGAACTTGGTTATTTCTGCTTTCTCTCTGTCTCATGTGCCCCATCCTTTAAATTTTCCAAACACATTTTTTCCAGGATCACCTCTTCTAAGCCCAACAAAGGTCCATCCTGACATGCAGGAAGCCAATGAAAAATGCCAAGAGGCCTGCATGGTTTAAACATTGTTTAAACAAGATGCTCCAGATATAAATAAATAAATAAATAAAGTTTATCAGGTAGACGGAAGAAAGTGATACCTCCTTTCTGCACATCACTGGTGAAACCACATCTGGAGTGCTGTGGCCAGTGCTGGGATCCCCATGACAAGGATATTGATATACAGGGACAATGAAGGACCATGAAGATCATTTAGGGACCGGAGTATGTGGCAAACAGATACTGAGAGAGCTGGGACTGCTAAGCCTGGGAAAGAGAAGGCTCAGTGGAATCTCACCAATGTGTATAAATATATGGTGGGGAGAGTAAACAAAGTAGAGACAGACTATTCTCAGCAGTATCCTGTGAAAGGAGAAGAGGCAGTGGGAACAAATTCAAATATGGGAAATTCCATTACAATGCAAAAGGTCTTTTGGTTTTTTACTGTGAGAGCCATCAAACCCTGGAACAGGCTCCCCAGAGACAACATGGATTCTCTGTCCTTGGAGATACTCAAAGCCTGACTCAGCACAATACTGAGTAACCTTGTCCAGCTGATCCTGCTCTGAGTATGGTGGACATGAGAGTCTCCAGAGGCCCCTTCCAACCCCTGTGATTCTCAGTAACATGTCCATTACTCCAGACACAGTTCTGACAGAAGCAATGCTCCTGTTTACACCTTCTTGTTCCTTTTTTTGGCAGACACAGGAAAAACATTTCTATCTTTTGATTTTCTTTCAGGATAACATTCAACCTACAGGTACTGTGGGACATGAGTTAGGGTTACCGCCCCTCAATGCCCTCTTCAGCCCTTTTCCCTGCCTTACTTCCTCTGTTGACCAAAGAAACTTACTTAAGCATCACAGCACCCTTCTGGCCTCAGCTTCTGTCTTACCAGGAGATGGGAAAGATCAGACTTTGTTTTAGTTTTTTTGTTTGGCCTGGTTCGGGATTTTTGTGTGTGTGGCAGAAGCACAGGATAAGCGCAGGGCATGAGGGGCAGTAAATGCACCACAGGTGCTTTTCTACTCCAGCTCTGTGGAAAAGAAGTCCTTTAATTCAGAATTAGATCTCTCACTACTTATTCTGCCCTCAAGCACAGCACACAGGACTACCATAAATCTAGGACTCCCTCCCATTTCTGCTCACCTGCTTGTCCTTTTCCTCCTCTCTTTCATTGACCACTACTGAGAAATAGCAGAGGTACCATGGAGAAATGTGTTGTATACCAAAAACCTTAATCTTAAAAATGTGTTAATATCATCTACTGAGTTCTTGCTAGTGAAAGATTTTCATGTCATGCCAGAAATAACAATTTCTTTACTGAAGGTGGAAGTCTGGTAATGTGACAAATGCTGAATCTGTTTCTCCAGAGAGAAATTGCTAGCAGAAGGCTCTGTGATGATGCTGTAGGAGGAATTCAGAGCAAAAGAGTTCTTGGTGAGTTTTGTTGGTGCCCTCAGCTACAGGAGTACATCTTTCCTCATTTCCATGAGTTGTATTCTGTATATAAAAAAATTATTTCTCATTATTCCATATTACCTAAAATATATAATTTATCTTATCCTGTCTTGCACACAAATATAAACAGGATTCCATGCTCTCCAAACTGCTACATTAGAAAGTACAAAACCTGAACTCCCTTTCCTGAATTCTCAGACAACACAGTGGGCCATGCAGCAGAGCCTGAGACAGCTCTTATGAAACTGGTGGTGTAATACCATATCAGCTGAGGATACAGACCTAGGTAATCATACCGTGCCCAACAGCCCCTCTGTAAGAACTTTCGCTTCTTCAGCTGTTAGGCAGCACCTTACTAAAGGCTTTATTAAAACTGTTGGACTGTGAAAAACAACTTGCAGAAATTAATCAGGAAAGTCTTTGGCATTTAAGAAGTAAAGAGCGAGGTGTTTTCTGCATAATGATATCATTGCTGCTTTGCTTCATGTCTTCAGTCTGGTTCCTGGAGAAGTACAGATGCCAAGGCACTAGGAAAGTCCATTTTCTCCACATAAATTTGTTTTTCATCTTTATCTTAACTCCATTTAACTGAATAAGATAGCAATGCAGAAATTAATGACGTATCACAGAGTACTGAGAAAATATTCTTGAATGGCTCATCCATGACTCAAACGGGCAATATCATCATAAAGCCACTGCCACAGTAGTGCTGAGGTGGAATTATTACTGAACTGTTTATGCACTTGATAGCACTAGTGGATGGTATATTGTTAACAGAAAGCCCATTCTGGTAACCTTTGACTTGTTTCCTGCCCAGGGGTAAAGATTGGTAATTGGAAGAAACTTAAAACAAGAAACAGTGATGAGCAAGTTTCATTTACAAAACACCACCTTCTTCAAGCTCCCTGCAGCTAACACAATGTTTCATAAGGGGGCTAAAATTCAGATTCGGCAACAAAGCCTGCCTTTGTAGGACACTAGAGACACAAGAACCAAGTGAAATAATTTTGTTTACTCAGATTTAAACCAATAAATATACACTAATGTAAGAGTCAGAACCAAATTGAAATATCTGAAGTAAGGGACTTAAACACTGTACAAAATTCGTATCGTCATCCAACACACATTCCATTTCTAACCCATCAGTTTTGGGATCCATTCAGGAAATACTTAAAAACAGGCTTTTTCTTTTGTAGGTTCTATTGCAAAGGTTTCTAACAGTCCTGCACAAAACATAATGATGATCGTCTGTGTCATCTTGTGAGGCATCCTTGAAAGACATAATTTGTTAATTAACAAATTAATAGATATTCTCCTTGTACTAGTTAATTTTAATTGACTTTATGTCAGAGTATTTAAAGTGTGTGAGTCTAGCACTTCAAAGAATATTTCTATAGCACTGATAGTTGTGGTGGGGTTTTTCTCTGTAAGTAAATACAAGAGGAAAGTACTTAATGCTACACAGTGATATGACTGTAAATGGACCCCTTATTTTTACTTCCACGTTTTAGCTATTAGCCTGCTCAACAGAAATTTTGCTGTTGTTTCAGAGTCTGTAGGTGGGATCAGTCATACTGGCTTCCCTAATGTCAGCAGTGTATCCTGATTTATTGCACACCCTGCTCAAACCCCACCTGTCTGATACAGTTCAATTAGGCCACATAATTGTAAATGGTATGCAAAATTGTTACAAAGCAGCCAGCTCAAATAGTGGACTTCCAAACTGGATAATTTTTCTGGTAACTCTTATATGCTATATTTAATATTTAGTAGTTTGTACTTGTCTATCATGGGTAGTTTTGAAAAAGACACACCTTGAGACTAACACTACTGCTTGGGACTGGGAGTAGAGATTTCATTTGGATACACCAGGTAGTTGCTGTCACTTCTTTAAATCAAATGTAATAATTTTGCCAGGTCTTAATTGCCTTCAGAAAGGGACAGGTTTAAGTTTCAGAGGGTCCATTTGTTGCCCAATCTGCACCTAAAGCCTTGAGAAGATAATACTGAACTTTCTCATCTTCAGTGAGCTAATTTTTCCCATTTGTAAACACAAGTTAAAGGGATCAACAAATAACATTTCAAATAAAGGGGAAAAAAAACCTTTGAGCAAAATAGTTGAGCAGGGTAGAAGCATAAAGCTATAGCAATAATAATTTTAGTCTCTGCTTCTGGATGGGAAGTGCTTGGCCAGATATTTGCTTTCCCTTCCTACAGTAGCCTTTACTCAAATTTTAGGACTCCTGTGCATTGCAGGGCAGCAAGGCCTGGTCAGCTTCAACTTTCTCATGCACTGTGCTGAACAACCCTCTTTCCTAAAGAACTGTTTTCTGCTTTCTAACCTGTGTACCTCCTGCTGTATGTAAATGCCCTAGGTAAGGCTAAGGCTCCTCAGGTACAGATAAGAAGTCTGAACTGATCTTGACTCCTCCACACCCTTACAGGTACAAACTTTCCTCCTGTGTGCTAAGAAACTCCTTCTCAAGCAGAAGTACTTCTCAAGTATAATGGAACACCATATGCAAAACAAACATCTTTTAGGCCTATCTACCAGTCCTTTCCATTCCCTGTCCCCTTGCTCTGTCAGTTGTCAGACAGACTCCTTTTCTAGTCTGACTTTCTTTCCCTGAGGAATTCTTGTGGTGAGAGAGAGTGCCAGAGATTTTCTTTCACTTTGGGCCTCAGCCATCAGCATTACCCAAAGTTAATGCATATTTAATACGACATAGCCAGCAACCTTTTCTGCCAACCTCTGATCATGTGCCAGCTGAAGAATGCTGCAAACTAATATCCTCTAACTACATCTTAAAGCCCACATATAAACTCCTGATTAGTGGTGGGTAAGACTACTAGAGATGTATGTATATACTCTTCTGTTTCTTTTCCAGCTGGAATTTCTCCATGCTGTAGGATATCTATGGAAGCAGGCTCCAGAGAACCTTCTGGGTTTTGCAGTATGTACATAAGGCAAAGCTACTGGAGGGTTTTTCCTGGTAGCTTTGTTTCCTGCCTCAAGTAGTCATGTAACACTTCTGTGCATGGTGAAGCGATGATCATGGTTTGCTTGGTAAGTTATTGCATTTCAGTGATTGGTCTAAGATAACCTTCATGGATGTAGTTGTACAAGGAACAATTTCATGGTTTAGTTTTTTTCAGAAATATACTGTCATTTCCATGGAAGACTGCTTTTTTCTGTTTGCTTCTTTCTTCCTTTATGGATCAGCAGAGACAAGGAAGAGGTGAGTGTAATAAAGTTTCTCCTCTTGGACAGTTGTGGGTTTTCATCCTCTTTTTTACCTTCTTTTGGTATTTCTTTAATTGATTAAGTAAGGACTATGTTCACCAGGTAATATAAAGGTCAAAATGTTAAGTGATCCAAAGAGGAGTGATTGAGAAGGTCTTTCTGAGTATGACAGCTCTGCCTTGTAATACAATACTGTTTCTCATGGGAGTGGGTGGGAGGCTTGCCTAAATTTTCTCTTCCTGTCCTGCCAAATTCCCCAAATTGCATAACTGTGTATTCTCCTTACACAGTGGTACCCTTGGCATCCCTAGTAAATCTGCAGGGAAGCAGTGAAGCAGCTGGAGGCTTGAAGGTGGACCAAAATTGGTAGAGGACAGGCTTGGTTAGCCAAAAACCAAAACAAAGTCAAACCCATGAACTGAATTTACTAACTCTCCCACGTTTAACAGAACAGCACAATACAGATTTAATAATATACAGTATTTTTCTCTAAATACACTCCATCTAGGAAAAATAAGTTTATCAGGATAAGCAAAGACCCATGGGGAGTTCATCAGTTCAGTTTCAAGTCACAAGATGTGTTTTACTTGGCTTTGGAGCTTTCTTGGGCAAGATTAATGTGAAACTGCTGAAATGCAAGCTGACAAAAAGACATATTTTTACTGGTTGGTGCTTTTTCCTCTGTGCCATTATTTTCATCAGCATGTCCCATCACTGTCTTCCCCATCACCCCTGCCTTTGAGGGAAGAATGAGGTACTTCTTAGCTTCTGTGAGGAAATGAAGGAATGACTATTGGAAAAGCAGCATGAACAGTGTACCTCATAAGGTTATAACCCTGAAGGCTTTTGCTTTGTCACTACACTGAATCAGAAGAGAAGAATTTGGACCTCCTTAGAGGGGAGTGTCAAGCAAGGCAAGGATACCCTAACCTGGGGTGTGTTTTGCTTGAGTAAGGAGGGCAAGATTTGCCTGAAGTATTGATGTTTCTTTAGAAGTTGAGGTAGCCATATTCATTACATTTGAAGCTTTGCTACACTTCACTGGAGCCTATCCTAGCAATGTATGCTGGCTGGCTGTCATTAAGACAATAAAAAAGCAAGTACCCCCAGAGAGGTTTTGATAATCCTGCTCTTACTGACTGTGTACAGCACCTTAAATAGGCTAAATACTGTTGCTGGGATTGCTTGAAAGATTGGGTAATACTCAGCATGTGTAAGGGTGGGAGAATCTGGCTCCAAATGGTTTCTTTTTCTCTCCTTGCTACAGGAACTGGAAAAGACAAGGGTGTGTGGGCGGGCCTGGAGTCCCTCCAAGGAAAGTGTGAGGCCTTGGGCAAAACAAATCCATCAGGTCTCTCATTTCTTCCAAATATAGGTCTGTTCTGAGCAATAGCCAAACTCAAGTCTAAACTTCACATTCAACTGTTTCTGAGGGAATACATGAAAAAGACCCCATGGCCTACAGAGCCCGTCTATAGAAAATATTTTGATAGCTCTTCCGCTCTGGCATTATCTTCCACTTAAAAAGAAAGAAAAAGAAAACACGCAAAACTGGAGCACATGGTTCAATTTTCACTGTAAAACCGATTGATGAAAATAATACTTCTGAAAACAATCTGTTGTGAGCTATCAAGCATTTTTGCCTATGCACCAACTGGCAGAAATCAGACAGATAAATTATTACAATATGTAACAAAATAAATTGCTCTGAAGATTTGTGTGTGTGTATGAACAGAATAAGTAGAATTAAATCCATAAAAGTATGCTGACAGATCATCCTCCACTGCAGCGGAAATATACTGCAAGCAAAGGAACTCACTTCAACTCTGTCCCTGTCTTAATCTCTAGCAAAACACAGTTTATGATATTCAGGTATTCTCCCAGAGTACAATAGAGGGATCTTGGACTTAAATGGGAAAAAAAAAAGAAAGAACGTGGGATGCTTCTGCTGTTGAGAAGAAAGGGTCTCACAGACATTTTCGTCAAAGTGCTTCCAAATTTTTCAGATATCACCAGATTTTAATAAAATGGACCAGTTTCAGCAGCTCCCCAGATCTAAAATACTCTATTACTGCGCATGGGAAAATTTTCAGAAGTTCTTGAAGATACAAAAATTTAAGAGACAAAATCCCACTGACTTTGAGTCAGACAATTTCTGTAGATCCTGGCACATGGCCAAATGACGGTGAGATAAATTCTGCATGAAGTAACAGCATGTAAATTGCTCTGTTGTGTCTTTCTGTGAACACACTCTTATCCCACAGTGACCAGTTAAGGCAGAGATGATGACTTTTCTTCCTTCAAGAGCCAAACCACCTCATATTTACTTCACAGTTCAGACCATGGACACTGCCAGTTAATGGACAGCAGTGAACAAGCTTGATGTCTGCTACGTGCTAAATATACTTTTAAAAAATAGAGTTTCTACGCTGGGCAGGATAAATCTGCCTTGACATTTGTGGGATCACTGTCACCCAGCTGAGCCATAAGATTCACATTACCTCTCCTTATGCCATACCTGTAACCTGCATCAACCCCACCTGTTTGCTCTGCTGCTACCAAGAGAGAGAATCCTTATAGAACCAGAGTCACAGAATCATCTGGGTTGAAAGGAACCTTAAAGATCATCTAGATCCAACCCAACTGCATGGACTTTCCCATTTCTTGGAGTGCCCAAAGCCCCATCCAACCTGTCCTTGAGCACTTACAAGGATGGGGCATCCATAACTTCCCTGGGCAACCTGTCCCAGTGTCCCACCATGCTCAACATTAAATAATTTCTTCTTAATAGCTAATCTAATCTAATCTCTTTCAGTTTGAAACCATTACCTCTCCTCCTTGTAAAATGCCCTGGTAAAAACTCCTCCTCCAGCTTCTTTAGAAGATCAGCCTCATCTTCTTCTCCTGAAATAGTCTCAACTTGTGGACAACAGAGGAAGGAAGGGGACACAAAGGTCAACAAAATCTGGAAAAGTCTGATACTGTTTCCATAGCATAGCTACATGGCTGCTAGTTGTTGATCCTAGTTTTTACACTATATTCAATATATTTGGCCTTTTGGTTATTACTACCATCCTCATGACATCAATAATAAAGATTTTTAAAGGTCTCCAGGAGTATCCAAATCCCATGAAAATCCCAAATTTCTTTCCCAGAATCCAAATTTCCCTTTCAACTTTGTCATCATTGTAGGTGATAGAGCTAGAGTATCACGGGCCTATTATATTCTGCTTTTTTTAGCCATAGGACAAATATTCTGCAGCCTCAAATATGGTAGGAAATTATCTTGCCATAATTGAAGCCTACTGAACGTGTGTATAAAAATTAAATAGTGAGCAGAAGTAAAGAGTTCCTCATACAAACCTTTGCACATTTTAAGGAAAACATTCACGGTTTTTGAGTACAACAGCTGATAGTAATTGCTAGCAGAAATGAGCTAGCTGCAAGGACTGCTAAGTGAGGGCAACTAGCCAGCCTAAAAGATTGTCAGCATGTCATTTAAGAAGCAAGTAAACGACTGTGTGGCTGACCAGTTATTGTGCTACTTTGTGACAGATAGCTTGAAAAGGTGGCAAGTGAATTAAAAAAACAACAACAACAACTTTAGAAGTCCAATAATAATGGCTAAATACACTGCAGGCACCTGTAGCTCATATCACCTACCAAAACCTGCACTAATTTGGTCTTGTTTATCACTGAAGCCTACTCAGTAAAAAGTCATCAATGTGGTGAAGTCAGCAGCCTAAACTACAGTGAAAGGACTAGCTTGACAGAGCTGTCTTGTGGGCTAAAGATTTTTGCATACAAATACAACTTCATCACTAAATCTTCAAGTGCTGGAACCATCTACAGCTGTCTCTGTGCCTGGTGAGATGTACTGCTCTAGTTTTAAGAAAGGTTTTCAAGAGCCAAGCAGAGGTTTTTCAGTTCCTCTTTGATTTGATGGAGTGTCCTCTTGACCTTCTGAGGTGTGTTCATAACCTCTATGCTGCTGGTGTATGGATTGTAGTGCAGAGAAAAAGGCTTCCTGATCTTCATAGCATAGTTTCTGTAGGGGGAGAAGACAGAACTGCTATTTCCAAAGCCATTTCCCAAAGTGTCAAACCTTCAGGACCTAATTTCTCAGTATGTAGGCACGGACTTATCAAGGAGCAGAAGCTGCTGCAATATCTCCTCACTATTACTCCTTAACATTCTCTGGTGCAGTACCTCTTCCCCATGGCTGAATTACTTGCAGCCCAAAAGATCTGCAGTTCCTGCTTTCCAGTGTGGCTGGCTCAAACCTGTCTTCGCTCTTACAGCTCTACGTTAACACAATCCAGAGTTATTACAACCACAAGCTGAGGAATGCAGGAGCACAGCATGTCTTCTGCCTTCACTTCCAAGAAATAACCTGGAGTAGCTCTTTCTGCATAAAATTTTAAAAACCTGTTGATCCTACGCATCCTGGGCTATTTTGCTGTCTCTATTAAAAGAAAAACACATGATTGCTTGCCATTTTCGACAACATTTCCATTATGTACATGCTGCTAGGAACCTCCTGTGCTGATGTTGCCTTATGTTTCCTTTTCTGACAGATTCTTGTGCCATCAGCTATTTTGAGCTGCTTTGGCTGCACAACTATCTTGAAAAAAATGTATGAAAATCTTCAAGTCTGAGAATGGTGTATTCTTTGTCCTTTTAATTTCTTTTCAGGTTTGCCCGAGTCAAATTCTCTTGAAAGTCCTTCTTCTTTTGCCAGTAAGTTCTAAGCCACCTCTTTACACACATCAATAATTTAATGTGAGCCTGTAAGATAAAGGGCCTAATTTGCCATTGCTATAACCTCAGTAGACATAGCTTCTGGAGTGAGGCAGGGGGGAGGGAAAAAGCCTGATCCAGGTTCTCTTCCTCTAATAAATCCCTCAATTTAGTTCCTACATGCTCCTCAGTATCTCCACAACCAGCTTCCTGCCTCCAGATAGAACTGGTCACGTTGCTCTAACTGTTGAAGTAAAAGGCCAGTGTTTAAACCTTGCTTGGACTAAAAAAAAAAATACTAAAATTTGACAAAATTCCTGCTGCATAACATAACACAATCGAAGAAATGCATTTAGAAACACCTCAAGCTAATTTGAAATAATGCTATTCAGGTTTCAGTCAGCCACTTTGTAGAAATTAGATTGCTTGAGAGTGCTGATTCTGCATTCTTGTGCGGATATTATCAGAGGAGAAAGTCAATCTTGTTTTTAAGTCCCCTGCTGATCTGTGTTAGCTCCTGAGTCTGCTATGAAATTTCAGTGTGACCTTGGGTAAGTCAGTTCCTCACCATCTCCTATTTGTATTGACCAGCACATGGGCACCCCAGCTGTGGGACTGCACCCTACTCTTCCTATTCAGGTGTAGAATTTACCTCAGAACTTGCCTTCTGAGGCATTGCTAAGTTGAAGCATGGGAGAGGCCATGGCAGTATATAGTTAGGATTTTCCATGAATATTTTTTGAGGTAAGTGATTTCATGTTTAACTTTGTTGTAAAAAAACCCACTGTGCAGATGAAGGGTGGAGAGAGACAGCCTGGAATGGTTATCACAGAAGTGGTAGATGTGAGATAAAGATTCTAGCCAGTGTGCCCCCCTCAGTGCAAATACTCACAAACACTTTACTTACTGAAACTTGGCCTTGGCATCTTCAAAATCTTCTGCTATGAAATAGACAGGCTGGAAGGCTTGATCCTGATAGGGGTGAACTGCAGTCACTTCTGGATCAAAAGGCTTGTACTCTGGCTTGTTTGATAAAGCATACTTTGAAACAGGAATAGCACAGGTGAGAGCAGGTGAATGAACACAACAAGAATTAGTGCCCACTGGGCTGTCAAATGCTCGCTGTGGAATAGTTAAAGGTGATATCAAGTCATGGTCTTTCACAGGTGAAAACTGCTTTTTATAATTAGCAGTTAATAAACCAAATAAGAAGTAATTTTTTAAAAGAAAAAACCTGATATATTGCCTGCATTACAGTGATGTACTATTGAGTATCATAACTACATTCCCAGACAAGGAGGAGGAAGTTCATGCCAACCCCAAACTGAATATCTAGAAGAAAAAATAATATTATGCTGCTTTTTTTTCAACTAGTACTACAGAATATTCACAATCCTGTATGGCACTATTTCAAAGTCCCCAGCCCATGTCACAAATCTCACATTTCCTGCTGAGCTGAAGAACAGACAACTCTCCTGGTATTTTCTGCACAGTACCAATGCCAGCTGAGCAGCCTAAAATCTTCCCCAAAACCCAGGATCTAAATACACACTGTACTCCGTGTGTGTATGTTTGTGCTTTGGGTCCACAGAGGTTCTTCTGTATGTCTTTCTGAGGTTCTTCTGCATTGCCTGTTCAGGCAGACAGGAGGATTAGGGAAGCCACCCATGTCCATGCTGCTGTCCATAGTCACATCTATCAGAGATACCTTTAACTCAGGCAGCAGCAGAGCTGGTGACAGTGGGATTGCATGGGTATTGGTGCTGGTTGTTTAGTATCTCTAGGTACTCTAGGATGCAGGAAAATCAGCTCAGCTCAGGCTTAAAGCAAGTTCTTGTGCAGCCTGTCCATCCCTGAAAACCAAGTTTAACACTGGTTCAGCCACAGTGACATTCAAACTGCACCACAGATATGCCTAAAAGCTTGTATTGCCCCCAGATGGCCAAGTCAGTGGGTGTCACGGCAACTTTGGTGAAGTGTTCTGGGTACAAACAAAAAGGAAAAGAGGCAACTTGTCCCACTCAACCTCAAGACTTCTCTTTTTACCTTCAGCCTGGACAGTGGGCTCCATCCATCTGAGGACAGTCTTTTAGTATCCATCTCTTCTTTAAGATCTGCCTGTATGTCTTTCTCTCTTTTTTCCCCAGCCTTCAGAAGGCTCCCCTCAGTATCTTATGATCCAAATGCCAACTCACTTGGTGCTTATAAAGAACTGATAAGAGTGGGTGACCCTTCACAAGACTTCCAGCTCAATCTGATAACAGAGAAAATTCAGACTCTATCTTTAAGCACTTTTTTAGATGTTCCACTGAACTGAGACTGAACTCTCCTTCACTGCTTTAACTAGTAGGCCAATTTAATGCAGAACTGGTGCAGAAATTAATACAGGACCTTAAGAAAAAAAAAAAAGATGTTAAAAGATGGTGTTTTTCCTGTTCTTCATCTGCAATGTATAATTGAAAAATAAACCTTGGAGAGCACTCATGCAATCTAAGATCGACGGTATACACAAATGTGAGGCTGCTCTTATCATCTATGAAGTTTTGGGTCTAATGGGAGAAGATTTTAGACACTCAGAACCTGACAGTGGTCCACTATGCTGTCAATGTTGAAGCAGAACTGAAATCTCATTGATTTCAGGGGAAGTTCAGCATGAAACCGGATGGCCTTAAAGTCCTCCACAAGTTAAGTACTTGTTGTGCTGCAAGAAAAGCATATGTAGCACTGAGTGCTGCCAGAAGTGTGGTATGAGCCATAAGATTTTACAGTATGTAGGAGAGAGTCCAGCTGAGTATTAACAGGAGAAGCATTTTGGATAATGTAGAACAGCTGACAGAATACAGTGAAATCAACAGAGCAATACCAAGAACTGTTGAGGATAAATTCTTACAGTTCAGGGGAGGCAAGGTTGGCCAGCAGTCAGACCCATTACAACTGTTCAGTTTAGGCTTGGGTAATGTTATTCTGTCCCTTCTGATACCTCACTGCTGTCACAAAGTGCTTTGTTGGATAACACAGAACCAAGTGCAAGTCTTGTGCAGAGGGTGTCTAGCTCTGCATCTCATCCTCTGCCTTTTTCCTAAGTTGTGCCTCGAGTTTGGACGGGACCAGCTCATTCACAGAAAATAACTTCTTGAAGCTGAGTTCAGACTGGTCAGAGTGGGTGCTGCAGAGAGGAGGAAAACAATGTGAAGATTTCCTAGTCATGAGGTGTTCCCTGTGCTTAAGTCACACACCTAAAGTCCAGGCCACAGCTTATGGATGTTCCCAAGATCCCTGCTGATGCTAAGTTCTCATATAACAGTAGCTGGACATACTGCTGCTCACTGTCTCCAGCTGGTTAGATGTTAGCTTCTTGTAGCCAACCACCTTGCCTTAGCAACTCATGCCTTTATTGTCTACTATCCTGATTTGAGCCAAGATAGAACTGGTTTTCTATCTAGTAATTTTACTTTTCAGTTAAGTCTTTTCTAAGTAACTGTGCTTGATGCAATTAACAGCATGTTTTTCACTCAGTGTTTTCTAGGACTGATAATGCTCAATGTTTCTGTTACAAGGCCTCTGCTTGATTCTGAAAAAATATCTTCTGTTCTGGAAGCAAAAGGGAGTTAAGGGCTCACACCTGCAACCCTTCTTTGGGGATGAGCAGAGCAGACAGGTGACCAAAATTAGCCAAATGTAGTATTCCATCCCATACCCATCCCATACACATCATACTCAGTATAAATTTGAAGGATCTCTAGGGTTAAGCTCTCTTTGTCCATGGAATTTGCCCTGAGAGGATTTCGTCTGTTCCTTTGCCCTTCTGAATCCCTGAATTTCTGCATTCAGTTCCTGTCTGCCACTGACTCCAGGAGCCCAGTCTGGAATGTTTCCAGGACTTGTCCTGCAGCCTTGGTGGGGATGTGAGTATTACTGGGAGGGCTTGGGGGGGGGAAACATGATCCTCTTTTTTGTATATATTTGGATATATTAGTGCATATTTAATTTTTTTCCTTTTCATCACTACTTTTTCATTAAATCTGTGTAGTTTTGTTTATAACCTGTAAGTTTATCTCCCTTATTCTCTCCTTTCCCTACAGGGAAAAAGAGAGGCATTAATAGAGAGCTCTGTCATTCATTTACTTGCCAGACCAGAGTTAAACTGTAAATACCTCCTCAGTGACCAAATCACCCTGCTAGCCCTGGTTTAGAAGCCTTCAGGGATGAGAAACCCCCTCCTTTTCACAGGCTACTGCAGCTTGTCTCCTCCATTGTGTGAGCTGCAGCGAGTCAGTGCAAAATATGATGATCATCTAAATGACATGGAACCAAATTTGGGGGCTCCATGCATGAGCCCATATCTGGGCCCGTACTGAAAAGACTGGCAGATAATTGACTGGGTGGGCAATGGCTTTCTCCCAGGCAGTAGCAAAACTTCTCTAGAGATTCTCAGAACAATTCTAAGACTCTGAAATGGGCTTTGTAAGAAACCAAAGGCTGTCTTAAGCCTCTGTCTTGTAGTCTTCATCTCTAACAAAACTGCCCAGCCACTGCTGTATTTCTAAAAAAAAAAAAAAACAAAACCCTACTATGAAACAGACCCTGCACTACACATAATTTTGTTCTTCAGCTTCAAAACAAGCAGTTGGTATACATTTTCAAGTTGTTAGCAGGTGCTTAGGCACAGGACTTCAGCACTTTACTCACACTGCCATTGTCCATACCAGTTGGAATCAGATGCTTAATGTGAACTAGATTGATTAAATGGAAACCTTTATGTATTTCAGTTTTATTCCAAATAAAAATCTATGAGATAAATGTCAGCTGTAAAAGGAAACTTCAGCACTTTAAGGCAGTGGGTATTATTGCTTTGTGTACAAGCAGTTTCTGATGCTCAAGGTGAAGAGCATCCCACAGGGATAGCTCACATAGGGATTGTACAGGGCACATGGCAGCATTGCTGGTGAATTGCTTGCCCATCTTCAGACTGTTTTAGGTGTTACATAACCAAGGCGGATGCGCTCTTGGAAGAGGGTGATCCTTCTTCATTACCTACTGAGTATAACTGTTATCAGCTCTGTGTGTAATTTCAGCAATACAATGGATTAAGACCTAGGTGGACTCACTTGTATCAAAAGTTTATCCAGCATCATTACCCAGCCACTACTGATGATAAAGCTAATTACAAGGATTTTCTATTTGTCAACTCAAGGACAGTGAGTACTTCCACTGTCAACCTTAGGGGCAGGAAATTTGAGATGCAGGTATAATTTTGTGTTGTATAGCACAGTTTTGTGAACAAATGGTTCTTGCCTGTTATAACCAAAAGCAGAAGAGCTTGATGGTATCTGGTGAAGAAAAGCATAGAAAGAGAGAGAGCACAAGCCAACACCCTCAACTCCAGACACCAAAAGTATGCACTTCCAGTGCAACTTTTGCCTTAATCTTTGTCAAGATGAAAAAAAAGAAGGAGGCAATATCATGCAAATAGATTCTGTGGTGCATATTACTATGAAGGTTACATAGGTATTGGGGACATGATTACCTCTGCCCTTCAGTACCCTATTTAACATGCAAATGCATTTGATTCAAAATGATGAAGTATCCTGACAGGCAGAGTAGAATAAATATTGCCTTGAAATGAGCTTTCACTGGACCTTTTTGATTTTACCAGGTAAATAAAAGCAAGCCTAGGTTTCCTGTTTGTTTGCTGTGAATATAGCAAGTATTGAAAGATTCTCAGAAAAACAGTAGCTGCTGCCTTAGCCTGGAAAAGACTGGCATGGAAACCAGTGTGTTCCATTGGAACCTAGTTTGTAAGGGAAGTCATTGACCTGCTGTTTCAAAGCAACATGTTTCACTGTGCTGCAGACAATGCTGTAATAATGCTAGCACACTTCTGCTCATCTTCATGAAGTCAGGTACAAGGTCAGGTTGCTATGTAGAAAGAAAGGAATGTTTATTTCTCTAGAGGGCTAATAAGAATGCAAATCTGTTTATCAAGAGAGAAAACTCTGTGAATCATATACCACAGAGTTTGCTCACAAAAGCCATCAAATTGCAAGTATTGAGAGTAAACTGTTGCTAAACTTGGCAGGTGATGAAATGAAGGTTGGTATCTGGGAGGGTTCCCCTTTCTATTAGTTAGCTCTCAACTGCCTCTTTGTTGGGACTCCTTTTAGAAATGTCTTGGGATACAATAAAGTTTCTTCCTTCTGTCTATTGTCAGGAAGGAGTGCTGACTTGTGTACCACTAGGAGAGTTTTGTGATGTGTTTATTGTCACCACAATCCAACCAGCTCCAGTTATGGGAGTTTAAACTGTGCTAATCCAGCCATGGATCCATGTGAATGTATGCTGTAGTTGACTGTTAGGCTGTTGTGTCTATGTGTTATGCTTAAAAAGTATCTCCTATGAAATTTTTTTTCTCATTTATAAAAATACTTGAAAAGAGTGGGTTTTTTTTTTTCCTTTGGCTGTTATTAACTCAAAAAAATTCAGTATCTGAATAACCTGAAACAATTGAAACCTAGACATACCAGTTTAGTGGGTTTGGGCTTAAAAACTTATAATCTACTTCAGTGCTCCACAAACCAGGGGAAATGAATGTTCCCTGTATCAGCTGTTTGCCCAAAGGAGGGCAAACATAAGCTTTCTGTGAAGGTCTACAGTACCTCTTACAACAGTTAATCTGACCAGGCAGGGCAGTATCAAGTCTGCATAATGCACGTTTTCACCTACGTAAAATGTAATTTTAAAATGTATTTAGGAATGTAAAGTACTAAAGCATTTTCCTTTTGTTAGTGTCCTTGCTATTTACATCATCTACACACTTTAGCTGGTCCAGTAAGTCAGTGCCTTTCTGATCCTTGTGTGCAGGAACGTCCATGCCATAAATAGGTTGCAGTTGATAACAGGCATAATATTGCCCTCTAGCGAGTAGTTCAGAAAGGTGCATGTGCTTATGTTAAGGCTACCTTACTACTACTTCATCAGAGATGAGAAGAAAACCTAATACATTCATAAGATGGTTGCTTCTGCAGCATTTCATCTCTTTAGGGATAAGACAGGTAAAATCCTACAGTATTTTTCACCCTACTCAGTAACTTCTGGGATGGGGGAATGAATTTCTTTGCAAAAGAAAAATCTGCATTTATAATTGTATTGGTTTATGTGAGGAAACAATCTTTTGCTCTTCCTAGAGAGGTCATAAAGCCATATTGTAGAAATCTTTCAATACCAAATATTTGACACATACCATAAGCTCCCCATAAGATGAAAGCAATCCTGCCCCATAAGCTCTGATGGATCCATTTTGCTTGCAGAGGCCAAACTCCACAGTGAACCAATAAAGCTGTTAATAAGAACAACTTGTGAAAAACAGTCTCAACAAGCAGTTAATTTTTAAGCTAATTTCATTTTTGTTTATCCTTATTCCTCATATATTTGTATCTTCATATTATATATTTTTATATTTTAAGAACATTTTTTTTCTCTCAGGATATATAACATGCAAATTATAACGTATGAGTTCAGTACTTGCCATCACTCTTAGAAAAGAGACAAACAATTTGTTCATAATAATTACCTGGGTAAATAACACCATAAATTCCTACTCCCTTCTTTCTTTGGAAGATGTTACAAATTTCCCTGCAACCTGTTAGCCCTGAGTTTCAATATAGTCAGTGGAAGCTGACAGATTTCAACCCACAGTCCTCAGAAAGAAAGGTAGAGCCCTGTAGAGGGTTCAAAACCTTAGGAAAGATGCTTGAAAGGACAGTTTCCCTTGTTTGCCTGTCACTTCAGAAGAGTTGAAGAATTATTTATCCCTGAATAACCAAATACCCTTTAAGATTATGGCAATTACATCTTTCTCATGTTACAGTAGAAAATAAGATACATTTCTCTGGGTTTTCCTTGCAATAAAGAGTGATTAGGACCATACTTCCTTTACTTGCTGGGCAGTAGTGAGATAAAAACAGTTCTCCTCTCTGCCAGACTGTTAGCCCTTCCCTTACTATAGCATCTAAGGAAATGGACAGTGGAGGACACATCTGGACACAGCCTGACCCCTGGGCAGCTGGACAGGTGTTGTGAAAAGGAAAAACATGGAGAAATGAGACGTTTCAAGAATATGGTTTTGTGACACAACTCTTCAAGGTTCTTTTAGGGACATATGGCTCTTTGATGCCTCATAAACAGGGCTGGACCTTGGCTCCTGTTTAGCCATAAGTATTGTGTTCTCAGAACCTTTCTCAAAGAACTGAAGACAATTTCTAAAATAATGTGAGAATCTTCTGTTATTCTGTCTGTTCTGCTTCTTTCTTTCTCTTTCTCCTGCCCTCTTTCACATGCCTTATGATTTTTATGACTTGGTTCTAGCCTGAAAAATTACCACTAGGAAACAGCATGCCAGGATATTTCTTTCTGCAGAATCCTGAGAGGCTTTCTCCAAAGTTCATCTAATAATTCTGCATTGTTCTTGTATTAATAATAATGATTCTTCACAATGAAAAATCTTTCGAGTATCTCCTCATTTTGAGGAAGGTCTTTGTGGCTGGAAAATGAGATGTGGGAGGAAGAGGAATAATTTTTAATTTTTCCTTATATATCTGGTATTTGGCTTTTAGTTAGTGAGGTTCTCTCAGCTCTCACAGTTTTAACAGGGTACAAAGCAGGATACTGGTTTTACACTTTGTACAAACGAACACTGGAGATTTCCCAACTGTTGTGCATGGATATGCATACTTAGAGAAGTCCAGAGAATGAAAGAAATAATGGCATTTTGAAGTTTGCATGAAAAGTGTTATAGACCATATTGGCAAGCGAAGTTAAGCTCCTTGAAATAAACTTATAGTTATCTGTAATGTTGTAATTTCATCCAAGCCAGTTACTTATGTTCTCTTTATAATAAAAAGAGAAACACAAGGGCATCCATAGAGAAAAAAGAAATTGTCTGACACCTATGCCAGGATAGTGAATATGTTACAGGTTCTTTTTTGTCTTCACTTTCCAGTGAAGAAACCTAATAAATAAGCGTAGGTTAGATGCCTAATTCTTCAACTACTGAAGTCTGAGTTATTGATTCAGAATATATGTACTGAACAGAATACTTGAATGGCTCTTACACAATTGTATTCTCGCAGATCCTGAACTATATGTAGCCCATTCAAAAAAGTATCCTTGTTCTACCTGCCCAGACCCTAGAGAGTACTACAACAATTTCAGATATGAGACATCATTCTTCTAACCTTATCCCTATCTCTAATCCAGTCCTAGCCTGTCCAGGGTGCTTGCAAATCAATAGTATGTAAGCTATTGGCCTTCACTCAGTCTCACTAAGACTTGGGTAATGATGGAAAATAGCTCTCCAGGACACATAATTCTTTTACTGCTAGTGAAGACATGGATCTGAATCTTATTCCAGCCTCTCAAGACCCAGAAAGGTGAAACTGCAGAGGAAATGTGGACATGTCACTGCCTCTTCCCATATAGTTCCCTCATATCCCCAGCCAGGACCTGGATGATACCATGAAATTTTCAGCACTTACACATTTTGGTCTCTGAAGTCTAAAAGCACTGCTAGTCTCACCTAGTCCTGACCCAAGGATGGATAACTGCAGACAGTTTTTAGGTGACCCATAATCTCCCTCAGACGGTGCCTCGCTCCACTTCACTTTGGGGCCATGATGTGGGAAAGGCATTTCAGTAGTGAGTCTTCTACCATCACTCCCTTTCCTAAACGAGCCTTACCCAGGCTCTTAAATTTCTTTTCTCCTATTTAGTGAAATTAATGAGTACAGGGTGAACCAAATTCTCATGTTTCCGTGCACCTCATGTGGGAGAAAATGCAGGAATCACATTGGGCATTCACTACTTGGTGAATCTGGAAGGTGAATTGGGACCCTCCTGTTGCTGAAACTGTAGACACTCAGCTTCACCGATATTGTTCTACAGAAACAAAAAGTACAAACACTTCCTCAGGTGGAATCACACACTTCTGAGCTCTCCCAGAGGGACTCCATCTCTGCTTCCCTCACCTGTAGGTGAGCAGAAGAGAGAATCCTGCCGATGTTCCCTTTTTCGGAGCTAATCTGGAGGAGAGCCTTCCCCGCACAGTGAGGGATATGGAGCAAGTTGTTTGGAGGTTGCCTCCAATATAAAACTGCCATCTGCACTTACTGTGGCCAGTTTCTCAATCTCCGCTTCAGATGAGCCGAGGGAAGCCAGTCCAATATCCTAAAGCAAGCAAGCAAGCAGGCAGTGTTACACTAGCGTGATTATTCAGCCCAAGGGAGAGAAAGAGGGGAAGGGGGAGGATCACATCATTTCTAGCATGAATAGCATGAACTATTCATTGTTTTTGTCACCCAAAATGACCTTCTATGGCTTCCAGGATGCCTACCTCTCCCTGGCCCCCAGCTACATACCACTGGGAGCCACACTAGATGAGTGTTCTGTCCTCAGTGTTCACTGTGTAAAGTTTAACCATCTCTTGGCTTATTGCTGGACTATGCATGGCAAAGATTTATAGGGAGTCATGAGAAGAAAGAACAGCAAGGTGGGTTTTAACTTTGCCAAAACCTTTCTGTCTCTCATGAGACAGCCCTTATGAGTGGTTCAGATCTGTGCAGAGAGGATTCTGTTTACTCTGATCTGTCCCCTGTTTATTGAGGGGGGGGGGTGAGGGGGGGACAGTTCCTCAGAACTGAACAGTGTCCTTGGTTCTGCATACCAACCTCTAGCTGTAACTATAAACATCGGATTGTGTTATTCCCACAATAGGAATTTGTAGATGTCTCAAGTTCTTAACTATTCCAGAAGCCATATCATTCAGCAAACAAACAAAGTTAGGGCATTTTCACCATTCATCATCTCATGTTGAACTGAATAAAAGAGGACTTTCATGGAGTGAATTTCAACTGTGAAAATACTTTGTGAAAAACAGTGTGAAGTTTGAAATTTCATTTAATGTGATCTGATGTTGTATAGTAAGCGTTATAGATGGGAAAGAGGAAAGATGAAAGTTTTGAAGTTGCTATAATATTTTATTTCTAATGTGTCTTCAGTTCTGGGATTGAACTGAACTGAAGGGGTTTCTTCCACAATAAATTACAGACCACTAGAACATTTTAAATACTACTCATCTCAATCTGATAGTACCTGGTATTTATGACTGTCATGCATCCAAGTTGATACAACTGGAAACTACCTAGAATGGGGTGAATTAGTTTTATTTTTAAGATATTCTGACAGGGATTTACATCATGTAACCTCTCTGTTCTTATTGGCAGTTTCCACACTGCCTACTGATTGATAAGCCTAGAATATGAGTTATTTTCTTCCCTCTGCACATTTTTTTGAGGCACATTCATAGTTTTGAAGTCTCTAATTATAAGAGGTCATTGAGTTCACTTGGGTCTGACATTGATTGCTCGTACTAAACAGCCCCTTATTGTACAAAGAAGCCCTGTTTGCTTTTGGAGCTTCCTCACCAGTATGAGCAATGCTGTGAGAATCTGGTGAGTTGTAAAAGCAAAAAACCAACTCTGATAAATGACATGGTGATGGACACAATTAAAATATCATGTGAGATAAAAATGTGCATCCAGAGACAAGCCTGTGGGCTTGATGGCTATTGCTGGTTAGGTTCATGTGGTGTAGGACAGGAAGCCAGGGGCACCACACAGTCACTGTAACTCAAACACACACCACCGTGGAGGATCCACTGGTATCCTTCTGCAGACTGACACGGCCCTCCCACAGAGAAGTTCCACAAGCACTTCTTGCCCTTCCTTTTACCCAATGTCCATTAGGAGCAATGTTACCACTCCTTTGGAGCAGATGTTCCCCAGGGCACTGCTAGCCCACCACCCCTAGAGGTTGAGACTCAGGCACAATCAAGTCTTAAAATAGCTTTTCAGGCTCAGTGAGCTGCATGCCTTTGAGGCTCATCTGGCCTGCTATCCAGAGCAGTTGGATAAAGAGCAGCAGAACAAGTTTCTTACCTGTGAGAACTGGGCAAACTCCTTGTCAGCTAGCATGGGCACATGACCCAGCAACTCATGGCAACAGTCTCTGGAAAAAATAATGACCTTCATATTTAACAAAGGTTTCTTTTACTGACCTACATAGACTTCCCATGAAGGACTTTAACTGGTAAAGCCCCAAAGGGAGCTAGTGTGAGGTCTGGTCCACAACAGCTGCCTCCATACCTGGCCTGGCTCTGCAACAAAGATGACAGGGCATTCATTTCTACCATGGGAACCCAGCTGCCCCCCACTACCCTGGGTATTGTCTCGCTTGGGATGGCCCAGGCACTTATTCTCCTATGTCACAACATCTTTGAAAGGCCCTGTTTTGTCCCAGCATACAACAACAGTGTCTGTGCAAACTTGTAATTTCTCATGAAATGTAATTGCTGTTGTCTGGCCAGCACTTACTGGGAGAGTTTCACAGCAGGGAATGAAACTCCAGCAGATGGTAACTAAAGGCAGGATGAAAAGATTAAACCAGATATTCTCCAGTCTTTTCCTTCCCCAGACAACTTTGCAAGAGAGACAGAGACCCACACCCTCTCATGCATGACTTCCCCTTCTAACACTCCAGCTACCAGTTTGACAAATTGTTTCATTCTGTGGACTACTGGATAGAGCTCCAGAGCTGTCCCCAAGAGAATCATCCCAAACACATTCAGAAGGACAGAACTGTGCCAGGGCATCAAACTCACGGTTCTGGGGAATGCATAGGAGAAGAGAAATGCCTTATATACTGTGTGGTCTGGAAGACACGAAATGCCAGGCTGGCAAGGAAGTCACGAGCAGACAGCAGTCCTGCAGCTGGTCTCAGCTGGAAGCCTGTTCTCTCTGCAAAGGAAAGTGAGGCTGAATTCAGGCACATTTTTGGCACATTTACTTCAGGTAAGCAGTTTCAGAGGACCTTTGTGCTCTGTTGAAGGAGTTTTCTCTATTTAAGCATAGTAGAAACATCCTGAATTAGCATTATCCACGTGCCCCTGTGCTGCCAAGGCTAAAAACCACTACAAGATCAAAGCATCAGGCCATCTATCCTTCACATGTTCATACAGCAATGATAAGAGGTATGGGAGTACTGCCTATCCCAGTTTACATTTTAGCACATTTACAGACATTTATCTACTATGTCCCACGTGTCAGTGATGTGTTCGATCCCTGTGTCTTGACCTTTATGATCATGCAAGAGACAGAACCTGCATTCTCAGGCTTGGTTAGTCTTAATTCTTGGGTTCTCTCTCCATTTCTTGTATAGCATATGTAAAACAGGAGCTAGATAAGGGACACAACCTACCCCTACCTTTTCCTGAGAACTCCTGGATCTTGTGTAATGCTAGATTACTGTTTAGCCCTCTGCTGCAGATTTTCTTATTCCCTGTACTGAAACCCCTGGTACCTTACACTGTTGAAGACCATGGATCTGCTTTAGTCTGAGCAATTCTTCTGTTCCTCAATGGGCCTAGTTCAACATACCCCAAAGGTAGAATTAGAGCATACTCTTTGTTTCCCTTTGCCAGTGCATGCTCTGTTTGTATAAACTAGGTCAGCAATGACAACACTTGCTATCAATTTTAACTTTCTGCATGGACCTTGTTAGAATGGAAGCATGCATTAGAAAGGACAAATAGGTCCTTGTCAGAGAAAAAGGTGCTGGAATTTGGCTGTTAACCATTTAGCATCATAATTTCCATCAGTGCTCTCGCTTATTTTTCCCCTCTGGTTTTTTGGGTTTTTTTTTCACCATTATGTTTGACTGAAACTAACCACACAGCCCACCATTGATGTGCTTATGCTGCCTGTGTCCATAGAACAGGTAGAAGAATGCAATATTTGCACCATGATTTCAGCTTGTGCTATCAGTGTTATCCCAGGACACCCTGCATTGCTACAAAAAGTTCTATGAGAGATGACCAAAAAACAAAAAAAAACAATCCTATGTCCAGCAGGATACAAAATCTACATTTCTATGGGAAACATGTTGGTGGTCTGCAAAGCCAAGAAACTTGAAAATCACTGCTTTAAAAGAGAGCCAATGATAATCTTTTTGAAGTCCTATACTCAAAATCTGTGTTGCATTCTCAGCTCCCATAAATGACATTTCATCTTCTTTAAAGTATAAAACTACATTTTAAAATATTCAGGAATGGGTTTTTTGCTCCCATCTCAATCCATAGTCTATTGTGTCATGAAGCCTGGAACCTAATTTATTTTATGTAAACAAACAAACAAAGAATCCCACCCAGAAACCAAGCCATTTAAAAGATTTGTTTTCATTTGGTTTTTAATG
This sequence comes from Florisuga fusca, assembly GCA_038090715.1. Lineage (NCBI taxonomy): Eukaryota > Metazoa > Chordata > Aves > Apodiformes > Trochilidae > Florisuga > Florisuga fusca. Next base: position 2,479,353 of record JAAWXA010000003.1, read on the forward strand.
TTTCTTCCAGCATTTCTTGTCTTGCTCTGTCTGGCTACTAACATTTTTTTCATTAAAAAATAAAGAAAAAAAAAAAAAGAGAGAAGAAAAGGCAGGAGGTTGTGGGGAAAGGCTTTGCTGGAAGAAGTGACAAAACATCTGAAGCTATAGACTAGGCAGCAATGGAGATTATGTTTTTATCTTTGTCTAAATGCTGAGCAAAGTCATTGGAGTTAACCAGCAAATCAGAAGTGGTTGTAAGGCAGCTTACCATTCTTCTATATCCCCTGTTAAAGCAGGGTGTCTGGGGGAGCACACAGACCATGAGCTTTAACTCCTCAGGCTCTGGGCAGGAGCTGTTACAAGAGGGGTACTCCCTCAGTGTTGATGCCATATTAAGTCAGCGCAGAGGAATGTGAAAAGCTCAGAATCTGGTCCTCTTTGGGCTGAATTCCGAGCCCAAATAAAGTGAAAACTGCACCAGCTGAAAAATATATCAGATGAGAACCAAGCCTTAACTAAGGCCAATTTTGGAAGCACTATGAAAGAATCTAGGGAAACTTATATTGCTTTAGCATCTATGTCAGAGGAGCAGGAAGGAAAACGAACATTACAGCTTATATTCCCTGAGAAGCCCTTTTAAATATAGGCCAGTGAATCAGACAGTCTGCTGGTGGAACAGACTTGGCCACTTGCCTTGAAAAGCCATAGGAAAAAAGTTATTTGCTGAAGGTAATGTCGGCTAAATCTGAACTTCTATTTTGTTACTGCTCAAGATACCAACAATCATTAGAGAACCTGGGGTATGGCTAATTGAATGTACTGCTCAAAGATCTCTGAAATGAAAATTTTCTGAAGATAAGGTCTTGAGTGTTTGACCTAAAGTGATCTGTACGACTTAATTCTTGGCCTAAAAATGAATGCCTAAATCCAAACATCTTTCCTAGAAAGAAAGTTATGCCTAGGTTCATCTAGTTAACCTGTTAGAGAAACTCTTACCATTTAAATCATCACATATTTAACCATTTAAATTCCCTTTTGGTAAATATTATATACTCATAATGTGCATCTTATCTCTGTTCAAACCAGCCTCACTAGTAGGCCAGGTAACACTAGGTAGATCTTAATGTTCCATTTTTATTGTAGTCAAAAGCCTAGATTGAGTTCACAGCTACTGCTCAATGAAAGAGATGGAAGCTTAGCTGGCTGTGTGGATGGTTATAACATGATCATTTCTTCCACAGGGTATGGTGGATGGAAGGATGACCATGAGCCAGCAATGTGCTCTTGTGGCCAAGAAGGCCAGTGGCATCCTGGGGTGCATTAGAAGGGGGGTGGTTAGTAGGTCAAGAGAGGTTCTCCTCCTCCTCTACTCTGCCCTGGTGAGGCCACATCTGGAATAGTGTGTCCCGTTCTGGGCCCCTCAGCTCCAGAAGGACAGGGAACTGCTTGAGAGTCCAGCACAGAGCAACCAAGAGGATGAAGGGAATGGAACATCACCCTTATGAAGAAAGGCTGAGGGAGCTGGGTGTCTTCTTCTTGAAGAAGAGGAGAATGAGGGGTGAACTCATCAATGTTTATAAATATGTAAGGGGTGAGTGTCAGGAGGACAGAGTCAAGCTTTTCTCAGGGGTGCCTAACAATAGGACAAGGGCAACAGTTATAAACTGAAGCATAGGCAGCTCTGTATAAATTTAAGGAAGAATTTTTTCACTGTGAGGGTGACAAAGCACTAGAACAGGCTGCTCAGGGAGGTTGTGGAGACTCTTTCATTGGAGACATTCAAAACCCACCTGGATACGTTCCTGTGTGGCCTGCTGTAGGTGGCCCTGCTCTGGCAGGGGGTTGGACCAGATGATCTTTCGAGGTCCCTTCCAACCCCTAACTCTCTATGATTCTATATCCCTCTCCCTCTGCATCACTATAGCTTATTATATTCGAAGTTGTTCCATGGGAGATTTTTCAGAGCTGCACCATCAGAGGTTAAAACTGGACATTAGGAAGCATTTCTTTTCAGAGAGGTTGGCCAGACACTGGAACAGGCTTTCTAGAGAGGTGCTCCATGCCACAGGCCTGCCAGTGTTTATGAAGGATTTGGACAATGCTATTAATAATGTACTTTCACTTCTGGTCAACCTTGAATTGGTTGGGTGGTTGGACTACATGAATGTTATAGGTCCCTTCCAATTGAAATATTCTATTCTATTCTATTCTATTCTATTCTATTCTATTCTATTCTATTCTATTCTATTCTTCCTCTCCTCTATTCCATTCCACTCCAAAGTCTTATCCTTAGATCTTCTGTAGAATGGTGCAGTCCTTAGAGGCAGTATTTAGCAAAGAAAAATCCTGGAATTTATGCCCTAAATGGGAGATAGGTACAGTTCAGGGCTCACCCAGAGCTAGCCAGTGACAAGAGACACTTCACTATGCATTTCCACATAGGCTGTAGTTAACATACATCCACTGTATGCCAGGGAATTTTAGGAGACACATCACAGTCTGTAGTTTGCTTAAGGTTTGGTTGGTTGAGTGCTGCACACCTGTAATGCACAAAAGAGCCTAAGTACACAGTAGACTGATGAGCTGTAAGAAACAAAAATTCTGGCCTTTCTCACACTGGTGGTTAAAGCCACCCAGATTAGTAATAAATCAGAAGAATTCCTTATAAACCATTCCCCTTTTTTAGTGATTGTTTGGCATGAGGCTGTCTTTAACACAGATTTTACAGACTATGCAGATCCTTCAGACTGAGTTTGAGTTTGTGATAAAGGGACCTTACAATAATGTCAGTCTTTATCCTAACCTAGAAAGTATTCTGCATAGTGAAATGATCTTATTAGAGGGAATCACTGAAGTAAGATACCAGGTCAAAGTCCCATATAATGAGGCTAAAATAGCTTAAGCTTACTCATTCTTAACTTCATCTAGCTGTAAACACATTTCTTTTGAACAAACTATGTTCCATCTATGCATAATCTTTTCAAAGCTTGCAGACTAAACTAATCTGGTTTTTGTCAGCAGTTTAAGGAGGGTAGGACCAGTGCTCCCGAAAGCCATTCTTTCCATTTTCCTTAACACCCATCTTGAAGAGGGAATGAAATGCCTTTGACATGTCTGATTCTTATTCACAGTCAGAACAGTTCTGACAGCTTACACTAGAAATCCTGTGTTTACAGTAGATGAGTTAAAACTCATTGTGAACATCCTCCCAGTTGTTCTTCACAAAATTTTCAGAGTTGTATGTACTGGGGCAATTTGTATGACATAGAGAAAATTTAGAAACAGAGCCTACAAAAGAAATTAGCAGTCCCAGATGCCAGACAATCAAATTGTGTCAATCAACATGAGCAACACAAATAATATGACCAGATATTTTTACATTATCCTAAATTTTCTCACTTTGAAATCATCTGTTTCACTTAAACATTATGAATATCTGTGTTAATCAAATCAGCATCACATGATTTTTGGAGCTCTCTGCTAGCCACTGTGTGAATGAAATGAGATCAACTACTCTGTGAGAAAAGATGCTTATCAGCCCAGTTACTACAGGAGGCAAGTAAGATGGGTAGTTCAATAGATGGGAAAAACACGTGAGAAAATAAAAAATGCACACACAGAAGAATTCCTGCAGATGGATACAATGATGCTCATGAGAGATGCTTTTCCTATGCCAGGCCCCCATTCCCTTACCTTAAAGGTGAAACAAAATCTGTCATTGAACAGTTCAATCTTCCCTAAAAATGGCAATGTCTTGGTCATAGTTTGAGTAGGAGGAACTAAAGAAGGAGGGCTTTCAGACAGTTGTGTGTGGAAGTCATGCTGAGCAGTGTGCTGCTGTGGCTGTATTGCTGCTAGTACTGAAATTAGCTGGTCAGTGCTACACCAACTGCAGCCACTCACAGAGCAAAACAGAATTTATAGCTTGGTCCCTAAATGTGCCTGGTATCAACATCTGGTGTTACAGCTCATCTTGCACGGGGAATTCTACAGCTAAACAGCTCTGCTCACCACCTTGGGTACTATGAGATGGTTTGTGTGTGTGTGTGGTGTACAAACACATCCAGGAAACCCTAGAATAAGCCATAGATCATAATGACTGACCTTTTAAAAATCTAGAGACATCCTGAAGCTGAGGTATGTTATCTTCTTGGTAGCCACAATATTTCTCCAGCTGCTGGAAAGCATCCAGGTACTGTGTACAAGCATGAGTAGGGTAAAGTCTTCTCAGCTTCCTGTATACTTCTCTCCTGAAAAGCAAAAGCCGTATCATGACCCACATCAATAAACTGTAATTATCTGCTCTACATATAGATCCACATGGAGGCATAAACCCCAGCCTAGCAACAGTCTAAAAATGTGAACTTGGGATGCCTGGTGCTTGGCAGCTGATGCCTGGGTGACTGTAGTAAAACATAAAGTGTTTTGGTTTTCTTTTCTTTCAGAAGGTGGAGCAAATATGGTTTACTCCTTCCTACACTTCCCTTAAATGAAACAGGACTCTAATCCTAATTAAGAACTGTTTTTTCTTACTTATATGGTTGTTGGAGCTACCAGGGAAACCCCAAGGAGAAAGCTGAGGCTGTGGCCCTCTCTGTTTTCACAGTTTAGGGATGAAATGAGTCAGGTATTTCTCTGCCCTGGGGTACAAGAGTCCCTCCATCTCCTTGCTGAAGCCTAGTCTATATCTGATTCTTAAAAACTTCCTCCCCCAAAAAACATATTTTCTGATACTGGAAAGTAACATCTGGAAAGGCATAGAGGTTCATACTTTTGCAGTTCAAAATGCCTGGCATGGACTATGTATTTGGAAGACTTGCCAATTGCTTGAAGTATTTAGCCCATTATAAAAAAGAGACCAGCTGAAGAAAAATATATATAATCAGATCTGGGCACAGGCTTCAAGCATCTCCCAGACTTGACGGTATTTGGATTTAGAGCTGTGGTTTGGAATATATTTCCTTTTTATTTTGCTGTTGCAAAATAAACATGTAGTAATAGGATGGCAAAGAACCTTATAGAAATGGTTATTTTTGTTCAGACATATCCCTAGGGTGTTAAAAATTTTATAAACATTGTTTTATGAAAATTGAGATCATTCTTGGAAATGGTGGGAATGGAAAATTACCTTTTGTTGGGTTTGTATTGGTATTTCTTTGGATTTTATTTCTTGTGGTGTTGGTTTTTTTGTGGTTTTTTGTTGTTGTTGTTGTTGTTGTTGTTTTTTCTTTTTCTTTTTTCTGGTTGGTGGGGATTTTGGGGGTTTTTTGGGGGGTTTTTTTGTGATGCTCTTGTTGCTATGGAGGTGATAGCCAGTCCCTGGAAATGGCTCTCTTCATTTGTATGAATATCTTGCACAGTGTGGGAGTAATGACCCAGAATGAAGTTGCGGAAGAAAACCTTAGGAGGAAAAATATTAAAATAACAGAAACAAACAGTGGCTGCTGTCACTATTGCAAAAGCTGCAGGAGACTGGGTCGTTTCCATAGAATTAGGAAAAAACAAGAAGGACTAGAGTTCAAGTGTTGCCCTGGCTTATTTCCCCATAGAATACTACTGACTTCAGTGGCACTGGACAGGATCTGAACCAGTACACAGTTTATCCCCAGAATGGAGCTTTACACTTCTGCACATATGGTCTCTTTTATCAAAGTATCAATCTACTTTGTGTCAAAACACAGACTACCACAGAAGCAGTCAGTCTCGGAGACCAGTGTTGAATTATTCAAAGTTAAGTGTTGTTCCTCTCTATCTACCTCTAAGGCAATCATCTAAGTTCACTCCAAAGGCAACAGAGTAGCAGATATTTCCAAACAACAGCTGACTTTCCTAAGGTAGTGTCTCAAATAGGTGTGATGCCTCACATTATAAAGGTGCTATCACTCAAAGAACCATTACGCTGCTACCTGAGGGTGCTCCAGTCCTGAGATGGAAAGAGAAACTCCTAAAAGAGCAGCCTATGAAATACTCTGGAAAGGATCCTCAATAGGCAAGGACAGAGCTAGTTACTAGAAAGGCTTTAAAGGTAATGATCTTATTTTACACAAGTTTCTTCGTTCTTTTAGAAAAAACTGGCACTGTTCATCTTTATTATGAGAATGTGACAGGTTCATCCCCATAATTTTGTCCTAGATTGTTGCTTTGTCTTATGCAGGTTTTACATATAAGATGTCTTTTTTGACTACTTTGTTTCAGGGCCTTCCAAGAAGCCTGTTGAAAACAGTCTCAGATGAGCTGGGCCCTCTGTTTTCTGAACGACATATTTATTTAGTTATTTAGTTTTCTTTTTTATAACTGTGTTGCTACAAACTGAAGGCATCCAACAACTCTTCGGAGTGAACACCAAGGGAATTTAGTCTCTGCTACAGATTTCCCATTCTATTCCAAAGCCCTCAGTTGTGCTGTATTGCAGCTGACCTCAGGGCACAGACCCAGGGGACTGTGATAGCCATTGGGAGGTCTAATTTTGGAAGCAGTTTTCCATAACAAAGCAAACTGGGTTGCTGTCTGTTTGGGGAAATGGACAGAAGTCCTTTAAAGATCTATTCCGTTAGCTCTAGTCCTGGGTGGAGAAGTACTGGAATGAAGTCCATGGGACTTGTCCTAGGTGGAGAAGTACTGGAATGACAGAGGTTGGCAACAAAATGGAAAAACAGGAAAGAACACAAAATTAAATTTTCTTAAATATGACATTCCCACACATCATCGCATGCCAAGATTGTTGGCTAGTGGTAGCAATCATGAGCATGACATCAGCCATCAATCTCCAACAATTGAAAGATGCTATAAAAACCTTTTTGAGCTTAATAAAAATGTAACTGCCTGGATGAGTTGGATACAATTTTTCCTTGTGATTGTGGGCAACACCCCTCAAACTTCCTATGGCACAGTAGATTTTATTTAAGATAAAATAATCGCTGAAAAAAATGAGATGGCCCTGTGGTTGCAGTTCTGGCATAAGATATCTGCTACAGGGATTTAATTCCTGGCATTGACGTAAACTTTGTATATAATTCTGGGCAAATTACTTGAGCTCTAACATTTTAGTTCCATAGTTATAAAATGCAGTCATTATTCTTCCTTCCCCACCTTTGGTCTGTCTTTCCCTTTAAACTGTGAACCCTCCAAAACAAAGGCTCTATCTTATTATGTGTATATGTGGCACCCTCCACAGTCCTGGGACTCTGCACTTAGTTGGGACACTTGGAGAAATTTATGTTTGTATTATCATACAAGTGTGTAACTATTGCTGCTTACTGAGGTTTGTTAAAGTTAGCAAAAGTGGAAACAGGGCTATATGAAATAAGAACTCTGCTTTCTTTCAAATCTGCCACATATTTCACATTCAGTCTGCAAACAGATTTTGAATTCAATTAATCCTGTCTGTTTGTTGAGGTGGGACTTTTTCTGAATGGCAAATTTTCAGAATTTGGGGTGAAACAAATCCCCAGTGAAGAACTTATGTACCCAAGTAACACTGCCATCATTTCATGTGATGTCAAAGGCCTTTTTACAGTGTAAATACTGTATCCTGGAAAGACACTTCAAAATTTTATTTACCTTCAGCCTAAGAATGTTAACTATTCATGCTCACAGCAATTAATACTTTCAGGAGAACAAGCAAGGCTTGAACACTGGATTAGCCACATCCTACGAGTGAACTTCCATCTTACAAGCAGGCTTTTTCTCCTGGAAAGTTGGTATTTCTAGCTATAGTTAATTAGAGGCCAGTTAATACTATAGGCACTGGGTGTTTTCTTGTTTCTGATAGGTGGATGGGATTGGTATAAAATCAGGTTGATTGTGAGGTGGTAAGGAAAACACATTTTGCTCTAGAAAGTGAAGAGTTAATACCAACTCCGAGACCAGCTTTCCACAAAACAAATGACAAAAAGGTGACACAGCCAAAGAGATAGGTAGATACGATATGAAAGAGTTATGACTGTCTTACATTGTCAGTCTTTCCTGGGACTACACTGGAATGGTCCAGTAATCAGAGAATTGAAAAACTCACCAAGTTGCAGTCTCTTGTGCTGTGTACTCGATGTGAGGCAAAGGGTCTCCTCTAAAATGAAGAGAGGAAATGATATATGTATCTAAAGGAGTTTTAAGTTCAGTTTCCAAGTATTTTTTTTTTCCTGCACCATGCATGTTTGCTATAATGAAGAGAGAAACAGCAAGACACTACCTAATTAACAACTTTTTTGTCTTGGTAGGCTCTAATGTGTGTGCTTTCTCCTCTGTCCCAGTGTGACAAGGCAACAGAGGGATAATGTAAGAAAGGGAGACATGATCTGCTTTACAGAAATGAAAAAGAAGTATTTAGGCTTACAGCTTCCTCTGATGTAAGCAATCTGGCAACCAAAACACAGTGTGCACCTGGAGGGTCCATCCCTAGAGGATGGGATCAGCACAGCATCATTGCAGAGAGGCATTCATAAACTCATCAGCACAGAGCTGCCCAGGCACATACTACATAGTCATCAGTAACTGATGGGTGGTCTTCTCTTTGTCACTGCTGCTTCTTCAGTAGCTCTGAGTACTGTTTTTTTGTACTTTTGTACTGTTTTGGGTGGGGGGGGGGGGTTGA
>JAAWXA010000003.1:2487932-2542807 GCA_038090715.1 Florisuga fusca
GGGGGGGGGTTGATATATGGTGCAATATATAGCTGTGATATATGGTGACACTGATAAAACTGCTCAAACAGAAGTCTCTCCAGAACTGGGAGTTTTCGCTACTTCTTGGACACTATGAGGCTGGTAATCCACAGCCAGCTCTACCTATAGATCTGATTAACTCTGTTAGACAGCAATGTGATTCTGGGGAAGTTTTACACATAAAAAGGCAGAAGTATTTTCAATCACCCACATGAGACCTGGGAGTGTTTTAGGTAGCTAATGTACAGGGCTAGAGACATCTTATCAAACAAATTAAAAAATAGTAAATAGTTTTTCTTTGTAAAAAATATATTTCTAAATATTGTTCCTTATAGTGTCCTGAAAAATATTAGCTTCAGCTCAGTTCTAAAAGGAACTGCAAAATTGCAATGAGAAGAATTATATTAAGAAATAATCTCTGCTAAGACAAAATATAACACTGAAGGAGGTGTGAATGCAGTTCTAAGATTTTTATCTAAAAGAATATTTTCTGTGTTGTGGTAAAAGACTGTTTCATCTGGAGCGAAAGTTTCTATGGCTGAATTCTGACTACTAAAGAATAGCTCTATTGATACATTGACAGAAGAGTAAGTCTCCAGAATTTCTTACACACAAAGATGCCTGAAAGCACATGAAGACAACCAGAGTCTCTTTTCAGCAGCCTTGTACTTACGCTCTGTAATTCAAGGCAAGGTCAGCAAAGAACGCCCTCCGTTTCTTATATTCCAGGTCAGTGTATCCCTGAGATAGAAAATAATTCAAAAAAGGTTTTACATTAAGAAAGACTTGTGGGCATGAGTCAATTTGCTGACAGAAGCTTTCAAAAACCTAGGCCTCAAAAAGGTTGTTTCTCTGAGGCAGAGACTCTTGAACTTTATGGACTTGAGACCAAAGTCTGCAACCAGAAAGGAAAGTAAGATGGCTTGGTGGGAAGGTTTTGTTGTTGCTCATAAAAATTACATCACAGGCCATTACACTTATGGTCAAATTTAAATGCAACTTAAAATGCAATTGAAAATAGGGGTGTTTCTTCCACTGGGGAAAAGCCAAATCTCTGAATCATTTATTTCCTGTGCTAAGCACAAAGACTGAAATATGAGTCCGTTCCAACCCAGATCATTCTGTGATTTTACAGAGCTGTGATGGATATGAAGGTACCAAGCCTAGTATCCACCTCATCAGAGAAAGATGCACCTGCACAATGGGAGAAGGAGTCCCCACTGCACAGAAATCATTAGAACAGTTACTCAACAGGTAGAAATCCAGGCTTTCCGTTCAGTTCCCCCCTTTCCCTTTCATTACTATGTTACAAAAACACAGGGTCAGTGGTATGCCTTTAAAGGGGCAGTTTACTTATTAAATACTAGAGTTTTCTTTTTGCCCCCTTGGTGTTTACTAGAAGTTCAGCTTCAAGCAAGCTTCTCCAACTATTAAATATGAACAGAGATGTGGAATCAAATTCCTTTGAATTTTACATGATTCATAATAGGAATAATATCTGAAATCTGGCACTGTGTTACTATTACTCAGAAAGGAGAGTAGATCAGCATCACTGTACAAATATTTTAATATTCTAAGATATTCAGAATTTACTGAAACCACTACATATACTAGAAGCCACATTTCTCCCTTAGGTTTAATCACCTAATTTTCAGTGTATCAGTAATACCAGCAACACTGCAGTTAATGAGTATTGTGTATGTGAATTTGAGGAAAGAAATGGATCCTGAGAACATGGGTTTTTTTTGTTGTGTCTTACGGATTATACATTCATTCGGATTCCATCCTTGCTTGTCAATAACTGTAGCAAGTCCATGTAAAAACACATGGAAAGGTCAGACCAGCATTGATGTTGTGACCTGTCAGCTTTGTTCCTGAAGCTCCCAGAGCTCTGTACCCACCTTCAGATCAGCAGGAGCCATTCTGGGGGACCAGAATAGCCAGTGCCAAGGTGCCTTAGAGACTGATGTCACAGTGTCAGCAGCTTGCTTTGCTGGCCCTTAGAAACACAGTAAAGAACAAAGTGAAGCTGCTGACACAGACAGCTCAAATAGCCTATTTGGCTGTAAATGTATATGCAAAATCTCTGCTGAGGCACCTGTATATAAGTATATATCAGGATATATCAGTATATCACTATATTTAATACCTTCCTCTAACCTGTCCATTTCTGATCCGTGCTTACCAGCCCAGTAAATAAGCCTATGTTGTGTTCCCTCGTAGAATCGTAGAATCATTTCAGTTGGAATAGACCTTTAAGATCATCAAATCCAACCACTAAACCAGCACTTCCAGGTACACCACTAAACCATGTCCCTAAGCAACACAACTACACATCTTTTACATACGTCCATGGATGGTGACACCACCACTTCTCTGAGTAGTCTGTTCCAGTATCTGAAAACCCTTTCAGTAAAGTCCTTTTCCTAATCTTATCTAACCCCCCCTTTCACAACTTGAGGCCATTTCCTCTTGTTCTGTTTCTTGCTACTTTGGAGAACAAACGATTCTCACTGCTTGAGCTAACTTGTTTCAATGTATTTGAGATCTATCTACGTTGCACTGCATTGTGCAGTGTAGATTTATCCCCAGTCAATAATTCCTCAACTCTGCACCATTGATACTTTCTCTCATCCTCTTTAGCACTCAGGCCTCCAATTTTGGTGGCAAAGTAGGAGAGGAACTTAGTCTAGTTTAAAGAATTACCAGTGTGCATTCAGTTATCTCAGGAGAAGTAGCCTTAGAGCTAGCTCAGGAAAACAACAAATAATTGAATTTTTTCTGTCAGAAAATTATGAGGAAAAATTAAATATGTCCTGTTAAGGAGGTTATGGAGCTCTCCTAGAGCATAATTTTAAAAGTTATTCTCAAAAATAAAAGACAACCTTGGAAAGGATTTTTGCACCACACAGAAGTGTACATAGCTAGTAGCATCAATATTGTGGAGGGGAATAGTAGGGTCTAAATAGAATTCAAACATTAAAAAAAAAAAAAAAAAAAAAAAAAAAAGGTCTTGGAGATGCTGTTGACATCCACCTAAATCTTCCTTGTATTTTTTCTTTTTCCTTGAGGAATCTGTGCTTTTTTTTTTTCCTTTTCATACTGTTTCCTTTCACACTGTCCATACTTTAGTGGTATTTGGCAGGACACTTCACAACAATTATGTGACCTACCTCACTGGGCAGCAAATGACCCTTTGTAGTGCCTTATTTTTCTGTACTAAAGTTGGAAAATATTGATAAGAAATGTGTGTTTATTTGTTTGTTCCCAATACTTTGCCTTACTATTACCGTGACTGGAGCAGGACTTTACAGTGCATTTTCCCTCTTCCTTAACTTAGAATTTCTACGTAAGGCAAGACTAAGGGTACACACACAACATAGTATGAGTGAAGTCCTTTTTGCAGCCCACTCATAACCAAGACCTACTTCCTGAATTCAAAGGAAAGCTCATCACAAATATTCTATGAATGTAGTATCAATTAAACCAGCCACAATTCTGTCTCTGAAGCCCTTGTGTAAATTAGGATTATACTCTTTCCAACTTGCTTCCTATTTAAATTTTAAGTACTTACCTTAATTAAAATCATTAGACCTTTTGAGCTTCTCCAATTACATTAAAATCTTCATTCAGATATTCATAAATCAGTTGTGCCATGTATTTGTCTTATTTTCTGACTAGAAGATTTTTGCAAGTTAAAGCATTTATAGTCCCCTCTGAGGATATGATACTGGTTAGTTTTTAGCTTTTTGATGCTTGTCCTCATTACCATCTACTCTACACGTGCACTTTGATATAATTCCTGGCATACGAACAATTAAAAATTTAGATATGGACTGTCTGAAAGGTCAAAACAGAAAATGCAAAAAGCATAAGAATGGGGAACTCAACTGCTACATGGACCAGCTATACCAGGTTGATATATGTCAAATATATGAGGGGTGAAATAATAAACAAGAAAGATTTTTAAACTAAACGATGAAATGTAAACTCATGCTAAATATGTTGAGAAGAAATTACTTCAGCATGTGTCTGATGTTAATCAAATGTACCTTGAATGAATCAGGACACATATACTGTTCTCTTTGTTGGCATTTATTCTGTACTCCCTAATTCCACTGAAAATCAGCATTTATCTGACCATTTTTCCTGTCCTTTCATGAGTATTTCTTCACTCCTGAAATTCTCCTTACAAAAAATTCCCTACAGAGAGGTTTTTTTTATTTTGGTTTTGGTTTTTTATAATGAAATAACATTGATGCAAACTTACAGGGTGACCATGGTCCAAACTGGGATCATACTTAGTGATCAGATGGTGACACTTGTCCAGATCTTGTATTTTTCTGGGGAACCAGGGCACTGAAGAGAAAACAGTGAAATTTAAATGAGATAGGAACAAAAAAACTCTTTAAAAGACACAGAAAATAGAAGTTGTACTGAAGATTACAAGTTTTCTTTTCATCAACACCTAAGAATATTAGTATCTACGTGTCACTAGTCAGATTTTTTTGCCAACCAAACTGGCACACTGGGTGAAAAAATATTTGAAACTAACTTGCAATTATAATCTCTCAGTTTTAATTAGTAGAAATATCTGCAAGCCTGACTAGAAAGTGAAGCTTTAGCTAGCCTCTTTTAATAAGTTGCACCGTCTCTTTTAATAGGATATACCAGTAAAATGGGCCATTAGCCAATATTAGACCCATGGCTAGCTGAGTTGGAAATCCTCTGAAACTTCAACAGCACTGAATTCACCTCAGCAGGACCAAAACCACCAAAATCATTTAGACCAATCCTCCAGTTCTCGCTGGTGCCCCGCAACTAAGGTATTTCTGTGGGCCACAAATATCAACTCTCTGAATATCAAATATCGACTACTGGATTCTGGGATCTGAAATGCCCAGAAAAGATTCTACAAATTAAGGAGTTCTGTGTATAAGTCTGAGCTAACACAGAAACAGAAAGACTTTGTATGACAAGAATGTTAGTTCTAGCATAATTCCATCCAAAACAAACCTGGTTACTTTTATGATTGCTGTTGAAAACTATAACTAAAAAGTAAAATATGAAGAATTACTATTAGCTAAAACTGTATTAGCTGTAAAGCATTAGACTGCATTAGCTAAAAGCAAGATGGAAATTTCTGCCTAGCTTTGTCAAGAGCAAGAAACATCATGGCAATTCTGCTTTCAGAAAACTCAACCTATGAGCTGTATCCTTAACCTTCTCATTTATCAGGGGAATCTCTGGTGTCCTCAGGATTGTTTTAAAGGTCTCTAACAGCTTGTTGTACTCACCAATCACCTACCTGTCTGTAAATGGGAAAAATACCTGTATACCTCTGGAAAATAAATCTTCCGCCCTGGCAACTGGTAGGGATGTAACTCAAATACAGAACAGGCAGTGGATCACCACTTGTAGCACTTTGCCAGGTGAAATGCAGTTCCTAAAGCTCAAGCTTTGAAGCTGCACAACCTACAAACAAGTGTTTTAAGGTATCTGAGAAAATGTCTGATGCTCTTTTACCCCAACCTTGGCAGCTGGTCTGTTCTCTACAAAATGTTCATCCAGTGATTCTCCCAGCCTGCCCTGCAGGCTTTGTGCTGACCCTCTCTCCCTCTAGTGCTTTGAAAGCTGATTTTAGATGGTTGCATTTAACTAATTTCAGATAAGCAGCAATCTACCTGAAGACAAGATGACTGAACTCAGACAGCAGCTGATTTCCACAACCACAAACACCACAGACAGATGCTGATTCTTTTAACAAAACCAGCACGGTACAAGCAAGTGAAACATTCAGATCCTCTGCCATATCACAGTGTTCCCATCAAGTGTCTGTTTGCACCTTGGAGAAGTCAGTTCTCTGCACAGCTCTCAGCCCACAATATTTCTATTTTTGAGGAGTTTCTAGTTTCTCCTCAGCTTCTTGGTTTGCTGCTCTATTTTTCAATTCTCTCTTTTTTGCTAGAATCCTTTTCTCACCTCGGTGCCACTAGCCATGACAAAGTGCTTTCATTTCCACCCCAACAGGAATAATCCACTTCAGAAAGATAGTCATGCAGAGAAGAAAAATTACTGCGTGTTCACCTTCTATACAGGTTATTTAAATTCCTATTATGAAGCTAATGCTAAAAAAGGAACTCCAGAAGGAAACAAAAAAGCATTAACAGATACATAAATGTCTTACCTTTGTCTTCTCTGCTAGTTTTCACATCCTCTGCTACTCTCTTTAAGGAGGTGATAAGGATACCAACATCAACACTATGAACTTCACATTCAACAAAAATGTCAAGATTATCAGCAGAGTTCTTGGGCTTTTTGGCTTGTCTGGTTTCAAAGTGATGGATTTGAGTTTCAAACACCTGCAAAAGCCAGTTGTTCACATGATGAAGCCTCTGACTGAAGCTGAAAATCCAGGTAGGCTTAGATATGCTTCTACAATGTCTTTAAAAGGTGACTTTTAAACAAGTTCTTAACTACTAGTGCATGTGAAAAAACAAAGCCTAACGATGCCCAGTTTAGAAGATTATAAACTACAGGGGACCTAAAGACGAAACATTCTAGAACTACACAGAGGTAGATGGAGGTGAAAGATGAGTTGCTGTTGACTGTAGCATTTCATCTGTGCAGAAAGGAAAAATGAGTGGCTGGATAACTCTTAGACCCTGGCAGACTATAAGCATATTTATTAATGTATAATAACATCATAACAATTAAATAATTGCTAATGATTAAAAATAAGTAACAAATGTAACATTTTTCTTTTGAGTTATTCATTTCACAGATGAGAGTGAGCACCTGGCAGAGATGCTTCAAGTGCCCAGAATGTTTAATGCCTGCATGGTTTACAGCTCTTGTATTCTCTGTATTTCCTGCCAAATATGCAGAGAAAATTCATTGGCTTCTGACCATCCCCATTATTGAATGCTTAAAATGCAGCGGCTGGACACCATAACCATGAGAAAGCAATAATAAATTGGCATCTGCTCTAGAAAGTCCTTACACAAAAGGATGATCCTTCTAAATCACTGTGTTCAGCTGCTCCCTCCCTACAAAGCACTTTCCTTCTTCACCTGGAGAGGCCAGCCAACCTCTCTGAGAAGCCGTAGCAAAACAGGGAAAATGAGAAAGAGGGAAGCCAGGTGGAGGCATAATTCAGGCAGGGAGCAGGAGAAGGGTGAGAGAGGGGAAGATGCAAAGTGGGAGATACAAAAGAAATAGGGAGAAACGAGTGGGCTTAGTGGAGGAAAGGAATGGTGCGGTCTGTACCTCAAAGACTTTGGCTGCCTTAGAGACCTCAATCTTCCTCACGCTGCAGAGGACAAGAGTCAGGATAAGAGTGGCTTCGTCATCCTCCCAGTTGGAATCCAGGCTGCCTTGTCTGTTCAGTGACTCTGTGCTGCGCATCTGCTTCTCCTTGATGCCCTCTTCCTTTTGGCTTGAGATCCCCACCAAGTCAGTCTTCATTGGAGTGTATTGGGTGGATTGCAGTTGTTAGATGTTGAGTGGAAAGTGCCTGAGGACGTGAGTGCTTCTCCCAGAACAGTGGCCAGGGACTATAGTGGGACTGGAGATGTAGTGCGTATATGTGGGTGGTGATATCAGAACTACAATACAGCAGCAGCAGCAAAGTTAGTGCGAGGTGTAGGGACCTTTATGTTGGCCATGCCAGGCACATCAAGGGAAACTGCTTGCGTAGGATATGCGCAAGAGCCCAAGAAAACCCTCCTCCTCTGGGTAACTTCAAAGCGCAGCCCTCCTGCTCTGTTTGAAGGTGTCTGCAGGCTGTTCAGCCCTGAGATGGGCTCCTTTGAGGAGAGGAAATTATCTTGAGCCCCATTTACATCTCTTTACATCAGGCTGGACCGCCCTGCACAATATCTGAGGTTACCTTTCTTCTCCACCCTCTCTTACCTCACTGAGGCCCTCTCTTCATGAACCATGCTCCTAAAGGTGCCAAAGGAGTTCTTCCCTGATAGCCTACCCCAATCCAAGAGCTGTTCCCTCTGCAAACTGGGAGTGCAAGGGAGACCTGAGCAAGAGTCAAAATTCATTGACTACTTCTGAACTTTTGTTGCCAACAGGATCTGATCTGTTCTACCCTGTCCTTACAAGGGCTGAGTGTCACCTCCAGGCTAAGTTCCTCTGTTTCTGTCATGACTCTGTCTCCGGTGACACTGACTCTCAAAAAGCCCAGGGTCATACCATTCTCACAGCTGGCATGACAAGCTCAAGAGGGGTTTAGCTCTGCTCCTGCCAAGGCATGGCATCCTTTGACATCTTAAAAACATCTTTCTGATGCTGGTCACCAGTATATCTTCATATCCCAAGTTATAGTATGCTGGAATCTTTTGAAAGCAATCTTTCAGGCCCACAAAGAAGACCACTTCTGTCCTGCCTTGCAGATGGAGACATTTCTTGTGAGCCCCTTAGCTGATCCTGACTTGGTCACACACTGCAATGCTCTACTGCTCTTTCCTCCTTCCTGGCCAAGAAAGAGAAAGACAACGCAACCAAATCTCATTCTTCAGGAACAACAACAGCACCGTGTTTCCCCTTGTCCCATAGAAGAGCGTTGGGAAGGTTTTGACTTCCCCATCTGTTGCCTGGCTGAGACAGAAGACCCAAAGTGAATTTTGGACAACCTTGCCCAAGAGCCAACACTCAGTGTCCTGAGGAACACAGGCCCATCCAGACTTCAGGCACTGCAGGATTTGTAGACCGTGGTAAGTGCCATCCCGGGATGGGGTGTGTCCACAGGCCCCTCCCATCCCTGGAAAGGGTATCCCCCCACCTGGCCCACCCTGGGCCGGGGACAGGGACAGGGACCGGGACAGGGCGCGGCGGGGCCCTGCGGGCAGGGCAGAGGCGGCCGCTGTCCGCGGTGCTGAACCCGTCCCGCCCCCGAGCTGCCGCATCCTGAGCTCCTCTTCGCCACTTGCCCCCGCAGCCTCGGCCCCGGTTCATGTCCCAGGGAGGTCCGGGAGGACAAGGGAGCACTTCAGGGGAGGCTGAATTGCAGCTGCAAAATTGAACGGAGCTGAGAGAGAGGAAGTGAGCAATAAAGGGGGAAAAGGCTCTTCCCTTTCTGAC
Organism: Florisuga fusca; assembly: GCA_038090715.1. Classification (NCBI taxonomy): domain Eukaryota; kingdom Metazoa; phylum Chordata; class Aves; order Apodiformes; family Trochilidae; genus Florisuga; species Florisuga fusca. The sequence continues at coordinate 2,497,047 of JAAWXA010000003.1, forward strand.
ATTCCTTCAGCAGTGGGGTCTGTGCATTGGAGAATAAGCTGTGCTGAATCTGACAATCTGAGTCCAAATCAGGCCTTTCCCATGAAGACTGAGTGCATGCATCCACACATCCAGGCCATAGGCAAGGCACAAACACCAAATCACAGAATCATAGAAACATTTTGGTTGGAAAAGACCTTTAAGATCATCAAGTCCAACTGTTAACCTAGCGCACTGCCAAGGCCACTAAACTATGTCCCTAAGTACCACGTGTACATGACCTTTAAATATTTCCAGGGCTGGTGCTTCTACCACTTTCCTGGGCAGCCTGTTGCACTACATGGCAACCCTTCCAGTAAAGATATTTCCCCTAATATCCAATATAAACGTCCCCTGGCACTATCTGAGGCCATTCCCTCTTGTTCTATTGCTTGATACTTGGCAGAAAAGACTGACCCCCACCTTGCTACAACCTCCTTCCAGGTAGTTGTGGAGAGCAATAACGTTTCTCCTCAACTTCCTTTTCTCTGGACTAAACATCCCCAGTTCCCTGAGCTACTCTTCCTAAGACTTGTGCTCTAGACCCTTCACTAGATTCATTATTCTTCTTTAAACAAATTCCAGCACCTCAATGTCCTTCTTGTAGTGAGGTGCCCAAAACTGAACACAGTATTTGAGGTGCAACACAAGGTGTCCTACTGGAGTTACCCATGGGCATGTAGGTGAAGGCCCTAGGGTCTAGATGCATATTTATTGCACTGGTCACAGATAATGGCAGTGCAGAGACATCACGCTCCTATGGCTGTATTTATAGACACATAGACTCATAAAATCATAGAAAGTTAGGGCTTGGAAGAGACCTTTAAAGATCATCTAGTCCAACCCCCCCAGCCAGAGCAGGGCCACCTACAGCAGGTCACATAAGAACACATCCAGGTGTTTTTTTAATGTCTCCAGGGAAGGAGACTCCACAACACCCTTGGGCAGCCTGTTCCAGTGCTGTCACCTTCACAGTGAAAAAAAATTCTTCCTTAAATTTATACAGAGCTTCCTATGTTGCCCCTTGTCATATTGTTAGGCACCTCTGAGAAAAACTTGACTCTGTCCTCCAATGGTCTAGTGTCAGAGTCCTATCTCTATATGTTTGTATGTCAATAATCATGTTTCTGCATATGAATTGAGGTTTTTCTACAGAGCCAGACTGGACTCATCAGCCAGAGTGATAGCTGAAGCAGCACAGGCAGAGACTACAGCACAGCTTCGCAACCCAAAACCAGCACAGAAAGCCCTGGCTCTCCTAGTGGTGAAATGTCCTTGCCCATCCAGTGGACATTTCGATACCACCTTGAATCCATGCTTGTGGCAGTCCCAGGAATGCCTTACCCATGGTGTAATAGTGTAAGAAAGCTCTGCTGAGATATCCAGAGTTTTTCTTTCAGCACTTTTGGGGACCTGTAGGAGCACACGGTGAGAGGTCTTGGGCTAGGTACTCCAGTTTAAAGGGTTGTGCCTGGAGCACAGGTTGTCATCCTTTCCCAGGCTGACAGTCAACTTCTCCCTGCACAAGGTGAAGATCTCCCACCCCAAGAGCTCACCCCCTCTCATGCATACCCTGGAGTGGATACCTTAAAGGGTCAAGGCTGATCACCACAAAAAAATGGACATTTTTTATCTCTTCCCCTTGCAAATATCTCCACCTTATATGAGCATAGTGATATTAAAAATAGATTCAGAATTAATATTTATGTTTATTTAGGTTAGTTTAAATGGTTACATTTGAACATGAAAAAACCCTCTTCTCTGCTAAATGCAAGAATGGTTTGAAGCAACAAAGAAACAGCCTTTAAAATAATGTACTCCTGTGGGGTACTCTTCCACTTTATCCCTCTTTCAACAATTTCTGTATCCTGTAGGGGATAAAATGTCCCTAATCTAAGGGTGTTGTCGTATCTGGGCATCTTAAGACACTCAGAGAGGACTACCTCCCTGTATAACCAGTGCTGACAACTCCCCCCTCCATCAGTGCAAAGTCACTGCAAAGGAAAGGGGCCTCATGAGAGGGCTTCTTTGGTCACTTGAAGCAGAGCTGGAGATGGGGACACCAGAAAATGTGATTGAAGTGGGATAAAAAAAAGGAAGGTTACTTAAAAGCATAGCTTGGGATAGTTTAATAAGAGTAGTTCATAAAGATGTACAGAGTGTGCAAAATTAGAGCAACCAAGGTTTTGCTATACATTTCTAGGTAATTACACCAAGAGATTGTTGTTTTTAATATCAGTTTCATGATCTTGTCATGAATGATACTCAAGCAGTATCAACTCAGACAAAATGGCTTTTTTTGGGTTGCAACCCACCTCAAAAAGGCATTCCCCCTTATCCTCCATATCCCTCCTACCCAGATATATAATTCTGATCAATTCCATGTGGCTACCTTACAAAAAGGCATTACACTGACCAGATAACTGGTCAGTTTGCTACACAACTTTAATTTTCTTTAGCATGTAAATAAGGAGTCACCCACCAAGAAGTATTATTTAAAATGCAACTTATTTGTACTATTTAAAGGATGTATGCACAAGCTAGTTTGTTCTGCAAGAAAATCTACTCTCAAAATTCAAAATTCCTCTGCTTTCAAAATTCCGAGCAAACAACTTTTTGCCATTTCTCAGTCCTGCTGAACAGCTATGTTATACTGCTTTGGCTGGAGTTATTGTTCATGTAAGCCAGCATTAAGGGACACAGAATCAGGCGTGTGGCATCAATAATCTTTAACCATTCTCCTTGAACATAAAAGACAACCATGTATCCTGTGTTTTCAGTATCAACGTAGATTTACTGCTGCTGTCACTCATAACAACAGCCAGACACAGAGGAGCTTGGAAAGCTGCCTGAAGATTATTTTGAAAGACTTCACCCATGAGATGAAACTGTCTCTTTGTAGTACAGTTACCTTATGGGTCCTGTTATATTGAGAGGGGGAAATACATGCTAGTTTCACACTGGAAAATACATGCTGAGCAGGTCTGAAAGATCTACACAGACACTTAAATGCGAGAGGAGAAAAAAAAGAAGAAAAAAAAAAAAAAAAAGGAAGAAAAAGGATACTGAGATTAAAAAGCTTACTTCAAAGCACTAAAATGATACCATTTTGCATAAGTATATGTCTATTGAAAAGGGTTCCAGCTGGTATGCTTAGATTAATGTTATTACCCGCCATAAATACAATGGAAACAGCTGTACTTGCTATCTTCCTAAAGGATGATGCTAACATTAAAGCTCCATTGATTTTCAAACTACAAATACAATAGTACAATAGTAGGTATGAAACTTGCAGACTTTCAAATGCCTCTCCATCTTTGGGTCTTCTAACAGAAATGTGACTCCTGAACTACATTAGGATCATGATGCAGAAGTCTTTCAAGCTGGAAATACCATTCTGCTTTGCTTTTGCTCCATTCCAAGTGCTGATCTCCTCCCTCTTTAATCTAAGGAGCTACAAGTAGACATTATACAATGTGGACCAGTCTAGAAGGACATTTAGCTGTTTTGTGTGAAAGATATTGGATAAAATACAGAAATAGCATTCTGGACACCCAAGATCTTCTCTCTCCATGGCTCAGCTATTGCATTAAGCTGCTTTTACCCTTGCTTCTATTTGCTACCTTAGCCAAGCTGTACTCCGGAAGGAAAAAAAATTCTTTAACCAAAAAGGAGATTAAAGCTCAAGTGAGAGAAGGAAGTAGACTCCAAAAAGTATCATAACTTAGAAGCTGTTTTGAAAAATATCATGTCTGGGTTTAAATGCCCTCAGACTGGGACAAAACTTAACTCAGGTCTTCAGTAGCTATGCTGGGGACTCAAGTCACAGATACAGTGAGTTATGAGTTGGATAGCTCTGATTTCTTGAGATGGATTGTAAGAACCGTTTGGTTCTCTATTCCCAAGGTGCTGGTACCCACCTCCTAGACTGCAAGTCCAGGAAGGTAGGGGCACCCTGTAGCAGTGCTGACCATAGCATTGTCAGAGAAGGACACACACATCAGAAGGTAGCCTTCACACATCAGCCTTCCACAGTGACTAGCTGATTATGTCTATTAAGAGCTGTCTTGCCATTCTGTAAGCTGGTTGGTCCTCAATCAGCTCTGAATTGATGATGCTATACAACATTACAGCCAGCACAACTCTGAGGCAAGACTAGTAAGGCCTTGATGCCCTGTTAAAACATTTGTATCATTTCTAGCTTGCACAAATTATCAACAAACTGACCACACATCCAGCTGCTAAAAGCCACACAGACTTTCCTTTAGGCAACTCTTCTCTGAAAGGGCTGCAGCATACTTTCTGTCTTTTCCTCCAGCATCTGTGCTTTGGATCAATGACAACATCACCTTTTTAGGAAAAAAACCCAACACATTTCCTGATGGAGGTGCTTATGTATAAAAGTAGAGGTACAGAGAGCCAAGCAGTATATGCATACACCCTGAAAGGTGTAGAGTTTGAGACACCATGGGAACCTTGCACAAATGTGAGGGTCTGAGAGGAGAATGACTGTGAGACCAAACAAGGTGGCTTTGTCTGTTAGTCATTTCATCCTGTCTCTGGGCCTGGGGTGGTAATTCCACCTCACAGCTGCAGCAGACTATAGCTCTGCATGGTGGAGATCTCCTTCTGTTAACCTTTGGGATAAGAGACATGATGGTTTTCCATAGAGTCCCAGAACTAAGGTGATTTTTTGCAGCAATGGAGAAAAAATGGATTAGTGTCTGAAGGCCAAAAGAGTCAAGGGTCACCTGTGGATGTCTCTCTGCTAATACATAGTAATTAAGATCTACAACATAAGCATTCATGCAATACACTGGAAGATAATAAACTGAGACTAGATGAAAACTGGTATTTGCACATGACATCTTCTAGTCAGTAGCCAGCAATTAGCAGGTTACAATGAATCTTCATTTTATCTTCTGGAGGGCATTGCAAAGGATTCCCATCTCACCTGCAAAGGAAAGAATCAGAGCAGTTAATCCTACAGCTTGTCCATTTCTAACTCTCCAGTATATGTTTACCCTTTAGATGCATTCTCTGAAAGAATAAGGTGAACAAAGAAGTGCTGGACTGGACACACTTTTTAGGGTCTTACTGGAATAAGGTTTGCAGAGTCAGCCCTTTGCCTTCATCGGCCATACACGGATGGCTCACAGAATCAAGGTTGCTGACTTTTAGCAGCATAGCCAATGTTGGGGGGAAATGTACCAGGAGAAATGCTAGAATGGCAAAAGGAAATGTGATTAAAAGCAAGTTTTTCTTTTCTTCGTTACTGAGGACAGGTAGAGTCACGTGCCAGAATTCATCTCACAGCCCTCTGACCTTTCCTAGCCACTAAAACTGGATATTTCAGAGGTAACAAACTACAGTCCTATGGAGATGCTATTTTGAAGCCTGACTAAAATTAGGAAGAAAGTTTTGTACCAGAAATGAGATGTATGCTACTTGAACTCAGTCAGGCTCAGAGCATTACATGCAATCAGATGAAACGTGCTTTGCAGTTGCTACTTCTTATCCAAGTTTTGAGGAATTCAAGGTAACAAATCTGTAGTTTCTTACTGTTGATAGTGTCAGCTAAGTTCTTCAGCTGCTTTGCATTGTCCAAGACTTCAATCCTCTGGGTGTAGGGATTGTACCGGACAGAGAAAGGACGAGGGATCGTTTGAGCAAATTTACTGTGGCAAAAATACAAAAACACACACAAACTTGAAAAGCTTCTTTTTCCGTAACTCACTATTTTTTTTTTTTTTGGTGTGTGCATTTGATGAGGGAAAAAAAGAAAACCTGTGAATGGAAATAACTGAAATAATTGAGTGATCTGAGACCTACAGCATTCTGCAACACACTTAAATCTGCATTTGTCCTTACTGTCTTTGTTTTTTTCCGAAAAGGACTAATTATGCTATTTGCATGGCAACACTGCTCCTGGTATAGGGCAACAATGTAACTATTGGGATTTGCCAAACTTGAAAAACATGTTTTCCTTTCATTAATGCAAAATATAGGAATCCTGATCCAACCTATAGGAAAGTAAGATCAAGTACCTATGTCATTCTGGCATACCAAGATCAAGCATAATGCTTACTTCTGGCATGGCTCGTAGCAGCTTCCAGGTCATTGCAAAATAGTGGACTGAAGCAGAATTCTTGCTACCCCCTATTTGCTGCCTTCCCTTCTGGAAAATAGTTAATTCTATTGCAGAAACACAAAAATTCTGGTATCTTGGGAAAACATTATTTGCATAACCACAGAACTGTGAAAAGAAGGACTCTGAATGGGATTAAATGGTCAGAGCTATTGTTCCAAGCTCCTTGTAGATCCCAGCAGGATACTGGCTTACATATCTGCTTCAGATTACTGAAATTATTGCTGAAAGAGGAAGGAAAGCACGCAGGAGTTGATCGTGGAGCCCCACTACACAGGCTGTGACTCAGCATGATAAATCCCACATACCCAGAACACTGCAATATGCTGGATGCCACCTCCACGTTGGTCCTTCAGCTTAGTCCTAATTATTATCAGCTAGTGCCATTGTCTCAAACAGTGTTCAGTGTGAGAAGACCACAAGGTGTGACAGTGGAAAAAAATTAAGTTGGCTAGGATGAAAGTGTTTAGTGGCATCAGTCATTTTTCTAAGGGGAAAGATACATATTAGAAGATCAGATTCTTCATCTCAGTTGAAGGTTAAGACTGTTGTTAGAAATTGAATACCTCAAGCTCAAATATTTTAGATCACCCTGAGAATAATTTTTCAGACAAGTTTTCCACTACATACAAGCACATATATCCAGGTGTGAGTCATGAATATGGGCACTGGACCAGCCTTCACACCTCTATTCAGCTGGTTTTCCAATTTGCTTGTTGAAACAATCAAAAGATCATTTTTATACAGTAAGGCAGCAACTTCCATTTTCTCAAAGAACTTGCTACTCAGTTAAAGAAGTCAACAGAGAAGATAGAAACTGTGTGTAGGATATTAATAGCCCAAACCAGAATATTAGGCCACCTTTCTCAGGTATTACTCCAGAGAAAAGGGCAGAAGGACAGGCTGCAGGCTTATGGTGACTGAGAAAGCAGCAGGGGAGGAAACTGGGAAGACTTTGGAGCTGGGGAGTCTAAGGTAGCAGCATGTCTTGGGTTTTGGTATGTGTTTATCTGTAAATGAAAAAAAAAGAGACTGTAAGTCTGGGACAAGTCACTGTGTGGCATCTCCAAATGAAAAATTTGTTGAGTGTAAACCAAGGCTAGACCCTAGTGGCTTGGCTGATATCCAGAAATAGTTTGGTGTTTTTTTTAAACAGAAATAGAAATATTGCAGTGAGGTGGAACCCAAGCTGAACCTGAAACAAAGTCTGAGCCATTCCTGTTTCAAGAACCAGAACTGAACCTGAACCATTATTTCAAAGCCTTGTTGGGCTGGAACCGAATCTGTATTTCAGTCACAGATGACTGAAAGATTTACTGTGTAACCCTGTAGTCTTGTAAACACACTGCTGGTAGCAAGCTGGAGGCTCTGTATTAGGCTAACCACACAGGCCTCAGGACTGGATTTATTAGGCTTGCTTGCAGTTTTGTTTAGCTGTAACAGTAATTGTCTAATGACCGTGCAGCTATTACCTAATTTGTTCTAGTTTTTCTTAATTCTGAATAACTGTGTTCTACAGTGCCTATCATTGGTAACTTTTATATAGGCAGGAATAGTCAATAGTTGTGCTGTACAGAGTGAATGAAGCCTAAAGTAATGATGCAGCTTAAAGGAGTAGTAGCATGGGCTAATAACAGAAGCCCTAAAAGGGCAAGTTTAGGATGATGTAGATTGTCCCTGTGCTATCAACAGCTCCCCACTGGCCAGCTATTGATGTTAAAGCAAATTTAAGAGCTTTAGGGAAAAAACAAACAAAAAACAAACACCAAAACAGGTTTAGACGAAACAAAATGGAAAAAAAAAAATGTAACTTAAGCTGTAGTCAGACGTAACATAGATTTGCAGACCAATGTAGAAAGAGCAAGGTGTTAGAAAACACATAAATGGCCCTGAGACCCTTGAGCTGAGGAAGAAGAAAGGAAACCAGCTATATCCACCTCCTCACAAAAGAGAGGAAGAAGGCTCATTCATTAACTTCACAGCCCTACTCTGAAAATCTGAAGATGCTGATTACTTGACAACTTCACCCTCCGCCACCAGACAGAAGCTATTGATTTAAGACCAAAAAAAAAATGTGTAAGGGATACCTTCAGAAGAAAAGGAGTAGATACTAGGAGATTTTGCGTGTGTGTGTGTGAGAACTTATAAATATAATTTTGGCAAAGAGACTAGTTTTGCATTAATTACCTTACTTTGACGCTAAGTGCTAGTGTCACTGCATTGGAAGAACAATATTTTTTTGTTGCATTTTGGTTTTAGAGATGAAACTCTTAACTGGACTCATCACAAATTCTTGGCTTCATATATAATGCGTGTTCCCCTTACTAATGTGACAAATGCTTATGGTCTTTAAGCATTGCACAACTTTTTTTAATGCCCTGACTGTCAACCCAAGTCTTGATATGGTAACTGGATCCATTGGATTGGAAGTACACAAGACATTGTGTCTTATAAGGAATGACTGGATTACCTTAGCTTGTCTTTTGCATCTTTAAAACTTTCAGCAACATAGTAGACAGGCTGGAACTCAGTAACAGGGTACTTTTGCACAGAAGTCTTCTCCAGGACAAGAGGCTGAATCTCAGGCTTACTTGATAAACAATACTATGAGCAAAGGGATAATAGATTTATTGCAGTTAAAAAGTGTTGGCATTTGTTGGGAAAGAAAGATGGAGCTACTGACTACCACCCAGTTTCAGGCAGGAAAGAGTTGCTCCTGTGGAAAACAATGGCAATGTCACATATCAGGAAAGAAGCCATATGAGTTCCTTGTGTATGCATGCACTGACATTAATAAACATTAGAGCTCTTCAGTGTCGTGCAACAGGTCATGCTATCTAAATGCATGATGGATGAAACAAAATAAGGATCTGAAGACTTTTGAAGAGAAATTTCAGCTATTATAAACACATCCGAAAAGCTGTTTTATAGAACACACCTGCAGCTCCCCAAATGAAGACAGCAGCCCTGCACCATAGGCCTTCAGTGAATCACCTTCTTTACATAGTCCAAATTCCACCGTAAACCAATAAACCTAGCAAGAAAATTAGACAGAAACATGTGATTCTTTTATGAAAAAGAGCAGGTGCACCTCACTGATTTTAAAACATTTGGAGTTTACATTTCTATTTAAAGTGTTACCATGTGTCAAATATCAATGGTATAAGTTACACAAATGTCCTCACAGACTGAAATCCTTAACCTGGAAGGGGCACAGTGCTAGACTGAATGTGCCTGTGAATCAGCCCAGCTCCCTGACAGACACAGTTGTGTTTTACTGTGCTTGTATTTGTCAGTAGAGCAGAAACAATGAAACTATAGGAATAAAATTTCATTTTGGCTGGCTAGCTCAGTTGAAGTTTGAACCTTATTTGATAGAAGTTTATGTTCTATTGCACACAGAGGGCATCTAGCTGCAGAAGCAAGTGAGGGAATGGGCTTTTGGTGAAATATTTTTGGAAGATGGTATATAGCTGATCTTGACTTCTTGGTATGTCATTTTGAAGGGATGCATACTCTGGCTCAGAAGAACTATCTCATCTATCAGAAGCAGCACATGTTGTGCAATGCTTTTCCCAGGTGAATTGGGACTGGAGACACTAATCTCACCATCATATCCTTTTTTTTAGTTGTGCAATTCTGTGTCTCAATAGTCTCAGAGCAGGACTCAGATGTACCACACTGACTACAGAGGACAGTACCTGCCTGGCAGAGTAGAATAGAAGGGACATTCACAGGTAGAACTAATGAAGCTGCCTCCTTAAATTTCCTGTGAGGATGTAGTAATATGCAATCTCTTCTTGCTCAATATGTTTGTGCTGGAGGAAATCTTGTCCGGGCTTCTGTGTTTAATCACAACTGTCACTTTGAATAAGAGGTGCCAAAGTTATTTTCCTTTAATGCAACTGTTTCAGGGTGGGGTTTTCCAATCATGGACTTCACTCTGTTCCCATTCAGCTCTATGGGAGTTCTATCAGTGATTTCAGGGGCAGCAGAATTAAGACAACACAGGGTGCTTTGGAAAACTGAGCTCTCATTTATTAAATTACCGTAGCAAGTTTCTCGATGAAATCATCTGGAGCTCCCAGAGATGCCAGTCCAATTTCCTGTAACAATAAACCATTATTCTTCAAGCTGTTTATTGCAAACATTCTTCCTGTCTTGTCTTATGTAATTTCTCACATTTTAAATGTTACCATCACTTACTACCACACACAAATGTTTACAGGACATGTTCTTATCATGCAAGATCAATTTTAATCCAGAAATCTATCCAGAAATGAACAAAGGGTCCTGTCCAAATGTCATTTACAAGGCATGATCCTTTGTGTCTGATACCAAGCTTACTGAGGCCAAACAAGATTTTTTCTTGCTATAACAGGCTTTTGATCAAGTCTAAAATGCATACTCTAGAGAATGATACCGTCAAGATAAGGTAAACCACTCACATCGATACACCTCAAATATTTCTTTGTTTTGATGGGCCCTGACTGCAGTTTTGCTGAGTCCTTGAGTAAGTTTTTTTCTGAATGACAAGGCATGATTTGAAAGGTTGCATTTGTACCATAGGAACTAATGGAGACTTTTCCAGGAGGTATGAATAGCTGGATTCAGAAGACAGCCACACAAGACTGTATATAACCAGGTACTTTATTTGGTTTGATCCAGTGGGAACTGTGCAGTACAAAGTCAGAACCTCACACACAGCCACACCAAGAACTTGGGAGCAGCCATCACCATGTCAAATCCTAATAAGCCAAGGTGCCATCTTGAAGGAAACCCCAGTTCTGGGAAGGGACAGAACCTGGGGGAAATACTGAGATGTTCCCTTCCCTCCCCTTCCCTCTTCTTTCCTTCCTCACCTTCCTCCCTCATCTCCCTCCCTCCCTTCCTCTCTTTTCATGTTTTCCAGTAAGATGCAGCCAAAAGTTTACTCCTTCACATAGGTTTGGCTTCTTTTCCAGGGACATTAACACTACCAAAGAGCAAGCTCCTCTCCAGCCTTCACCCAAGCTTGCAACTGGGACACTTCCCTGCTTTACTCAGCCTCCACTGTGGCTTCAATAGAAAACCAAACAAAACACAACCTTCACTTTCCCTAACATTTGAACTGCAGGGTGGGGTAATAATTCATCTGACTCATGAACCATTTGACTTTGCTCAGAAGGATCAACATGTACAAAAAAGTTTTAGATGATGGCTTTGCAAAGGCCTTGTCTGTAAAGAAACAGCTCACACAAGTCTGATGTTTGGAGTTTGGGTATCTGAGCTCACCTAAGTGATTTGTGTCAAGATTTTGAGCAATAAATAAATTAGCCTCAACCATTCTTAAACCATATGCTAACAAACACACCAGCCCTCATAGCTCTGCTGTGTTCAATTATCAAAACAGTGAAACCACTCAGCAACTTACCTGGGAAAATTGAGCAAAACTGGGATCAGCAAAAAGAGGCACATGTCCTAGCAGCTCATGGCAAATATCACTGCAGAAAAATATGACATCTGAAACTTCAATTTAGTTCATACATGTTGGATGAATGCCCTATAGTCAGCACATAGTCAGGGATGCCATGCATTTGCTCCTACTGGCAAATAATGCTAAATGTCTGTAGAAAAACATTTTGCTCTAGAAATGATCCTCATGATGGAAAGTCTTGTACACACTAGGGTCTTCAGTGCTTTTATCATCATTCAGACCTCAGAGGAAGCATGATACCATATTTCTTCTTCCTTATGGAAGAAAACCATCCATTTAACTGCCCACTCAGCTAAGAAAAGCCCAGAAAGAAACCTGGGAATATGGATTTTCAGTCTCAAGGACAAGAAACCTCATTATATGAAGCTCAGGCTACTAAATCAATTCACTATGGTGTGAATAAGCAACTCAAGAACTCAACTCTAGTCCATGTTCAGGCCCACAGCTTCCCACTGGGAAGTGGAAGTCCAGCCTTCCTCAGGTAGGACTATTTACATCACAAGTTGAAGCTGGCAGTTGGGCAGATGTGTTTGGGAAAGAACTCACATAAGGACTATTAGATTTTTCAGACAGAGGACTCATTTGGTGAGATGGAAATGGGAGAGGAATAAGATGCTCCCAGGAGGACAAGATCTATGGAAGATATTTCAGCCTGTCTTTGTGCACAATGAAAATTAGGTGAGGAGAACCAGGAAGGAAAATCAGAAGAAGTACGGATAGAAAAATGGAGGGGGAAGGGAGGTTGTGTGAAGTAGGAGGTAAAGAAACTGTGAAGGAGAAAAGAAAGAATTGCAACAATATGACGCATGTATTGAAAACTAGTGAAAAAGGACAACAGACAGGGATAGGGATAAATATTAAAATATAAAACTGAAAAAAAAAAAGGGATCAATAATCTGGGCTTCCTCTATCTTGCTGCCAGAAGCTTGCTTGTAAAATGTTGAATCATTTCTGCACTAGATTTTGCACCACTGTTTGGGTGCTAATAGCTAAGCTAAATGCCTTTTTACACTGCTACCTCGCCTCCCAGGCAAGAATGCCTTCAGTAGAAAAACTGTGTGATCAGTCCCATAATTTTCATAAGAGAATGCAGCTTGTTAGAAAGACTAGAAATATTTTGCAAGTATTTTTAGAAGAGAGCAGTTGCTTGGCCACCCTCCGCTAGCTCTGTTCCCAGAGTGCCCCAGAGTCCCACATAGTTGTTATCAGTTGGGATGACCCTGCTGTAAATCTGCTGCAATTTACACAATTTCAGTGCCAAAATACTTACGGCTCTGGTGTGTACATGGGTTTGGATGCATGGCGGATATACTGTGTAGAGTGAAACACTCGGAAAGCCAATCCAGCCAAGAAATCCCGAGAGGAGAGCAAACCTGCCACAGGACGCAGGCGAAATCCAGTGCAGCCTGAAGGGACAAAAAAATGGCACCTTAAAAACAGCTAGTGTGCTTGATTTATCTTTATCTGGACTCCTCACAATTACAAAGTTTGTTACTTGTTTTCTTTGTTCTCCTTACATTAAATGGAGTTTAGTTGTGAAAGATATGGGAATTCTCTGCCCACGTGTTCCACCATCACAGTATCTGGGCATCTGTAGCATCACACCCTTGGAAATTTTAGAGAGAGACCTGGGTCACAGGCTAAGTGGTGTGTCCAAGCACCACAAAAAGCCCATGATAAAGCAGAGACTGCTTTTCCATCTCTTGAACCACCACCCCCACTGACAGCTAAGACCTTTCACTTGATTTGGTTTTTTTCATGCTTCAAACTTACTTTGCAAGAATTTTGAAACATCTTCAAGCTGAGGAATGTTGTCCTCCCGGTAGCCACAGTATTTCTCCAGCAGTGGGAACACGTGGTTGTGTTCGTAACAAGCATGAGTTGGATAGAGACTCTTCAGCTCCCTGAAGACAGTGCCCCATGTTTTCTTTTCTTCTTCTGTGTAGGTGACTCGAGGAATAAGCTGGCCGCTGGAAAGAAAATAGATGCCCTTCATAGGAGTGACAGAAAAAAATGTCTTAGGCCATTAGCACCAAACTCAGGAGCTTTAGATGGGCTGGGCAGGAGCTGCTGCTGCAGGAGGGTAAATGTCTTTGGTCTGACAAGTGCAAAGGAAGCCTCACTTGCTCCAAGGCACAGGCTGGGAAAGACTTGGCTGACCTCAGCTGAGATACTGCCCTTTAGACAACTCCTTGCACGATTGTGGTAAAAATAAATAATTGCTCATTTGTCTCACCAAGATGTTCTAAAAATATTTGCTGGCTGCTGGTTGTAATTTATTTGCATTTCTACATACAGAGAAGCTCTTTTGTTTCTTGCTCTAGCACACATTATTGTTTTGGTTGTAATTTTTTGGTTACAACAGGAAAACCAATAACTCCGGAAAACTCTGTTTCTTAGAGGGGCAGAGAAATTCTGATCTGTGCTTTATGTTGTAACAGATGCAGAATCCAGCCAGTTTGACTTTCTATTATCACGATGAGTAATTTTGAGTCAAATCCCACCCTCAGGCCTCCATGTACTTAACTCATGTTGAAGCTAGCAGGAATTAGACAATCACAAGCAATGCAGTTTGGCTTCCTGTGAACAGCCAGTTCCTTGGCAATAATGGTAGGGCCATAGGTGAATTCAGCAGCTTTGAAAAATCAAAGGGTTTTAAGTAATTTAATAGGGTTAACATCACTGCTGGAATAATGCTGGAGCTTTCCAAGCCCCAGAGACACATTGTTAAAATCTTGATGACACCCCACCACCTCCCACTCCCTTGTTTTTTTTCCTTGAGCCTCAGGGCAGCTCCTCTGGAGCACCATAATTTTCTTTCTCTACATATCAGCTCTCCTTGATCTGTGGAGCTTTAAACATTATGTTGAATTATGAGGATTTCTGGGGAATTGTTTTTCCTTTAGCACTCCTAACTAATCCCCAGTCACCTTCCAGGGCTACAGGGGGAAGCTACGGCTTAAGAATCTTTCAAATGTCAAGTCAAAAACTTCAGAGATCAACAGGGCCAGAAGCAAAGGAGGACAGAGAGAAGAGGCAAGATAAAAGCAAAGAAAAGAGAAGTCAGGGAAATTAAGCTTTCAACAAAAACAGCCAGTAAATGTATCTGGAGAGTAGGCAAATGAGCAGAGAAGAAACACAGAAACAACAGCAGACAGGAGAACAGAATAGGTATGAAAGAAGGGACATAGAACATGATGAACAGATGGCAGGAAGAAGAGTACAAGACAACCACAGACCAACCTCACCTTTACAGCTGATTTCATAGCTATGCACATTTGCCTTTTCAGCTACTTCCCATGAAGGCTGATAACTTTGGCTGTCCTTTGCTGCCCAGCTCTCTGCTTTTCTGTCCTCATGTGCTAAAGACATCCCTTTGATCTCTTCTCCCCAGTGTAGACCCTGAAAGGCACGGATGCCAGGTGTAGCATCCAGGGCAAGGACATCACAAGATTCATTCATTTTTGTGACAAAAGTCACAAAACACACACCCCTTCTTTCCACAAGACCCAGAAGCCCAGACATGGGCCTTCACATGTTTATTGCTCTGTTACTGAGAAAACCTTGTTGGAAAGTCCAAGAACTTCACATAGAAGGTGTTTTGGGGACATAGATTCAGGTCTTTAGAGGCCTTGTTTCTGATGTGTCTGATGATCTGGATAAAAGACTAAGTATGAACTAGTTACACCTTGGAGTATAATGTTTTCATCCTCCTAAGATGCTTTCAGTTTGTATTTTGAGGGTGGAGTGTTAACATGTTTTTTTGATTTACTTCTATGTAGGATTTGATGAAAGTCTGCAAACCAGAGAAAAGAATTTGCTATCCATTATGCAGAAAAGGTAAATATTCTGTCAGATACCTACAAATGGGCATTAGATCCATCTGCATATGGCCACAAATTCTTATCCAAATCTTCCAACTATAAACTAGGATCCTGACTTTTTTTCTTTCATCAATCAGTCCAATGTTGTCTCTCATTTTGTGATTTGTTTATTAGCTCTTTGGCTCAAGGACTATCTTCTCATTGCAGTTCTGTGCAAAGTGGTGACCTATATGTACAACATATGTTACTTTATCCTTTGCAATCACCATTTTTAGAAGTCTCAGCCAGAACAAGGCCCAGTAGTACTAATGTAAATGTGTGAGTGGCTCTGAGAACAGAATTTTATCTCCTCCCGATTTGATCACTGAAAGCAATCAAGCAAGCCTCTTCTAACTGAGTTTATCATCTCTATTCATTTTTTTTTTCTTGGGAAATGAGAGCCCAAATTGCGATTGCAGCTGGGTCAGACATGATAGAAGTAGAGTATCAGGAGCTGGATTAACATCAGAACCATAAGTTATTCATTATTTTAATAGCGTATGCAGCTTCTGCTTTAATGTAAATGATAGGCACTCCTCCCCCAGCCCTGGTTTAATAGAGAGAATACCAGAAACAGTTTCATTCAATGCCCAGGTCTTTGTAGTAGAAACAGAGTCTGCTGCTCAATTAGACAACAAAGCCAGGGAAGCGAGGTGTTAGAGGGAAAGAAGAGAGGCGATGTTCTCTTCTGAACGTGTGCCTGGAACAATTTACTTTTGTTTTACTGCAATTTGGGGATAAATGCATGTAACAGGAAAATTTAAAGACATGGCAGAGTAAAACAACAGCAGGTAGATGCTTGTGGAAATACAGTGATTTCCAGCAGGGTGAAAGCCCTATGAGAGGGCAGGAGATGGGGGCTTGCTTTGTACCATGCACTGAGCACTCACTGTCTGTAGTTGTAGGCAATATCCGCAAACTCCTTCCTTCGGGCCCGGTACACAGGATCTTTGAACCCCTAAAAAGAAAGACTGATAATCAGTTCCTGTCTAAGTGCAGGTGGTGGAGAGCCTTTTTCTTACCAACCACCTCTGGACACCACTGGTGCACTCCAAAAAGCAGAGGAGAGTGAGTGAGGAAGCTGCCTTCATCCCATCTGGCTCTGCTGTGCCCTGTGGAGACCTAAATGTAGGGCTCCACAAACCTGCTCCTTCCCTAGCCACAGGGTCACCAGAGCAAACATTCAGCCACATCATCCCAGCACCTCTCAGCCCCCAGATCTTTTCATTTTCTCATTTCTACTTGATAAAAAAAAAAAAAAGGGAAACATGCTCCTTTGCAGCACCAGCAAAGTGCTGCCATAAGAGCAATAGACCTTGTTAACAATACTCAGATAACCATGTCCCCCTGATTTCTTGGGGAGCATGTTGCAGCTCCTTGCAGAGCTGCATTGGTCTAGAGGAGCAGAATTAAAGCATATTCCAAACACACTCATCAACTCAGTCAGAATCTTTAGGCAGATTTTCTACATGAGCCACACTTAAAGGTGCTCGTTTTCAAAATGTTAGAAGAACCCTAGGCACTTAGCAGGCCAAAAAGCTATGTTTCTACTACAGATTCAACCATCTGAAGGGATTTAGTTACTACAAATAATGTCTAATAGACCCTGTGGCTTGGACCTTGATCTTCGCAGCTAATTACCAATAAAATCAGGAGTAAGAAATATAACCTCTAAATTTTAATCCAGGATATTCATTCTCCTATTCCATTGTGCCTGATATTCAGATTAAAATTTCCTTAGGGGTAGGTGTCTTCACCACCTAATGTAGAGAAATATTCTTCCAAGATAGGACATACTTCTTCAGGGCAAATAGCATCAACTCACTGGGCAGCACAGCAGTTCATGAATGTGTCACTTAGCTGTGCATGGCACAACTGGACTGAGGTGCCATGAAGCAACCAAGTACAGGAGATGAAGGGAAGTGCAGATCTAAGAGTGTGAGTTTAAAACAGATAGACAATGGCCTAAAAAAAATGCACTGTCCAAGATTAGCCTGGCATAGAGGCATTTGTGATTAAATCATCCCATGTCACTTCATGGGTTCCTTTAATTACTCTCTTTCTGCACTACATGGACTGCCATACCTATTTAACTCAGCAGCTGTGTTTCCTTTTTTGAGGCATAAACTGCTCACTAACTAATTCTAGGGACTGGAGCAGAGCTATTTCATTCCTTTTAATATCTTTTTGTTTGTTTGTTTCCTTTTTCAAACACAATCTTGGTCTATTCCCACATGACACGCAAGGGGGCCATTGACTAAGTCTGTCTCCTTTTATTCTGCCTTTCACACGACCACACTGAACATCATGAATCATTGTACATGATACATAACACATCTTGAATTAAGCAATAGGTAGTGAATGACTAATCACCCCATCTCAATTAAACTAATAGCAGCAATTTTTGTTGCACTGCATGTAATTTATTTATAATCACCCTATCTCAATTAAACTAATAGCAGCAATTTCTGTTGCACTGCATGGAACTCAGTGTGTTTTGACAAATGAAAATAAGTTGTTGTTTGCTTGGAGAGGGAATAGAGACAGAAAGTATTCTTGTATCTTGGAGAGCTGAAAAAACGCTGAATAAATATTTTTTTTATTAGCTAAGCCAATGAAAAAACCTTCCTGACTCTACCATTTAAACCACAAACTTTTTGAAACAGACACCTTTTATTTTGTTCTGTCTCTCTGTACAAGAATTATGCCATATTTAACAACCACATAATAAGGCACTGAGCTCAATCTTGTGTAGGTGCTCAAGGTTGAAAAAAACAGTCTTCCCATCTCTGGGCTATGATATGCTGCTTCTGAAGTTTTTGTTGCTGGGGATTCAAAGGCATCCTTGTGATGACTCTGTGCTTTGATGACCACTATGGCTTAAAAGATCTCCTGATACTTGCTCAAGTTAAAGCAACTTTTGTTCTGATTTACTTCATACTAGGGATTGGTCTGATTCTAATGCTAGAAAATGTGGTACCTTTCTTGCCCTAAATAATTTGAGATCTAGTAGACTAGATTTGTCTTAACACAGAGCAAATATAGATGAGAGAAACATCTGTCCCAGTAATTAGAAACATGTTAAAAAAACAACACTCAGTTTCTTACAGGATGGTCAGCATCCAGTTCTGCTCCATAACTTAGGATCTGATTGGCAAACCTGTCCAACTCCTCAATACTTCTTGGGAACCACGGCACTGCAAAACAGAAAAGAAATAGTGGATGTTATACTTCTTCATTACTTCGGGGCCTTCTTCTGGTCTTTCCATTTTTTTATCACAAATATAAAGAAACATAAACAAGAGACTAAATTTTTTGGGCAGCAGTGGCCTTTTCCTATAGTAGAAGACACGAGTGAACCCCACAAGTTGTCTTGAATTTGAGGCTGATTTGCACTGTTGAAAGAATACAGAGCATCAGGAATGTCTCGCTCTTGGCACAGAGCTGGCTTGTAATGTTTATAATTTTCTGTTTATTATTCTGGCTTCTTGGCTTACCAAAATGTAGGATTTTTTCCAGAGTAGCCTTCCTCTCACAGTAGCAGGATCAGCCATTTCAAAGGAACAGCAAGAAACCCCTACAGCAAGAAGGATACAGGATCCTTTGACCCTCTGAAAATCTCTAAGACTTACTTGGTGGCCTCACTTAAGCTAAGATGCTGAAACAAGATGACAAATGGCATCCTAGTGCCTCAGACTAGCATTGTGTTACTGCAGTCATGATACAATAATACATTCGTTTAACTAACATTCTGGTCCTCGTTCTCTGTTGCCTTGTAACTCATACTATAGACACTTCCTACAGTGCAGCCAGAATATGAAATGGGACCACACTGACTACACAGCATGCAAAGCCCTTGTGGCCCACCCTTTACAGGAGTACATGAGGTGGAAGGCAAAGCAGAAGGACAGGGTTTTCCAGATGTGATGTATTCAGATAGGGCAAAGAGGAAAGCAATTTTTTTTTTCATAGCAATCACATTACAAGGAGAGGCACTTTGGAGCTCATGAGGTATCTGAAGCAATCATTACAGGTCAGACCTCACTTCTGGAGCAGCGGGCACAAGTGTATTCATCCAATGGCCCAGGCAGTCCCCTGGCATGTGTCACCTCACCAGTGAGAGCCCTGGTGCACAAGTGCAGTGGCTGTACCAGCCTCCTTCCTCCTCTGCCATTTCCTCCAGGAGGATCTGGCTGCATAGCAAACAAGGAACCCCCTTGTCAGTTGCCACTGGACCTGACCCCACCAGCCTTTTGCAACACTGAGACAGGGAAGCCTGATGGAGAGAGCACAGGGGCCCTTTCCCTTCCGTTATCATATCATTGCTTCGGGAAGCAGATCTGCAGGTACCACCACAAGCTACCACAGGCAGGTGGGCACATCTTAGCCGTTTCCAGTGGGGCTGGGTTCAACTTCCTTGGCTTTGCCTTCTGCTGCCCCTTTCTTACAATTTTTAGCACTTTGACCCTAGCTGCCTTACTCATTTTCCTTCCATCTCCCTTCTGCCTAAGTCAGAGGTTAAAGCCATACCTTACAATAACAGCCTCTGATGAACTTCTCTCACAAATACACTATTTACTCTTTGAATCTGAGACACTCTGCAGCACTGAACTCCATCATGTCTTTATATGTGATATGAAAAATAACTCACTTTCCTTTTAAACTGAATTGTTTCATATCATGTTAACTAGTTCCTGCATATAAACATCATTTGTCGTTATTAATCTTCTCCAGGCCATTTAGGATTTTTTAACTCCCTGTCAGATTCTTCATTTACTATCTATCACCCTGGCTAAGACCTTGTGTGTTTCTGGCACAAAAACTGTGGACTATTGTGCATTCTAACCACTTATCTCTACACCACTTCCAGTTCTAGCATATTTTTTCTGAGGAATGGACATAAGAACTCCATTAAAGGGGGTATCCCATGCTCAGGCCCTGCAATCATGTCTTGTATTCTCCCCACACTGAGTACAAGTCAGCTCCGTGGACTTCAAGGCTAACATCACCCAAAGGTCTGCTGATCCAAGCTGGTTGGAGCCAGGCTGGTGGTGGAACAGCAGGTCAGGGGGAGTGAACACTCTGCACAGGACTGATGCTTTATTAATAAAATGTTGCAGTTAATTTTGTGACTTGCGTGGATGAATGTCACTCGCTCAGCCAGTGCTTGGGAAACAACAGCTTATTCTGTTGTGGGGGTCTCTTCTTGCCTGGTGGCACTGCCACTCAGCCACACCTCCCCATTTGATTTTGGGTTTTGTGCCAGGTGAGCCTGATCCCCAGACAGCAGCTGCAGCACCTTGCTGATGGGGCTCATCCCAGACCTGAATGGACAACCTCTGGGATAAAAGGATCACTCTCTTCCCAGGATTATTCAGCACGTGCTTTATGCTGAGCCTAACCATGCGGAGGGCACTGGGGCTGCTGGGGTTCTGAGAGGTGGCTGCACAGAGGGGCCAGAGCAACAACAGTGGGCTTACAGGGCACACTTTGGGCAACCTCGACTCAGCCCTCTGCAGAGCGCTTGCTCCCCCTCACCTCCTGTCCCACCACCAGCCTGGCTCCATCCAATGCCCCAGATGGAAGCCCTCAGATTTGTTTCAGGCAGGCCAGGGAAGGCAGGCAGCTGGTGGCTGCCGGGCTGGCCGGGATCCAGAGACCTGGACTGATGGCTCAGCAGTGCTCCCAGCTGGACCTCCCCTTCTCCAGCGCATCTGAAAGAAGGAGCTTTCGGTCCCCCCGGCTTTCCAAGCTGCACACCGCCTTTGCCCTGAAACCCAGACTTAAACAGGTCACTAGATGGCAGCAGCAGTCTCAGGAAGACCTTCCCGAAATTCCTTGAATTGCTGGGTGTACCGCTAACTCCTCAGTTTCTCCAGAAATAATCTCCCCCCTTACTGCACCTGCAGCCACCCTGAGTTAAATCAGTTAGTAGTAGAAAAAGGTGTGTTTTGAGTCCTAAAGAAGAGTCACAACTCACCCTACAAGAAGGGTGAGCACACCCAACTATTCTGCCCCTATTTTCTACAAGGGCAGCTTTGTAGACAGTGGGTTTGTCTCCTGGCTCTTCCCAGTTGTGTGCTTCAGACTCCCCGCTGTTGGGTTGGGATGATGCACACTGATAAATACTTTGTGATTAGGCACTGGGAAAAAAGCTGTTTGGCAGACCCCACAGCAGAGGTTTGTTAGTGAATAACCACTGTTCTTAGGGGCACACCATGACCTGAAGGGTCAAATCTGTAGCATTTGGCTGGCCTGAATCAGAAAGATCCAGGTGAGCAGGGTTTGAATCTTTAAAGCTTCAAGAAGGGATAAAATAGATACATAATATTTAACTTACTGTCATTAAATACATTTTATTCTCAAAATAACCAATGTGCTTGCTTCAGAGTTCATGATAAACTCTGGGACATCCTGGGATGATGCAGTGTCAGTCCTGGACACAGAGATGGGATGGCTTGTTTTCCCCTACACAGAAGCAGCACCTTATCTTCTAGGCACGCAGCCCCTATAGGTACCTAACCTATTTTCAGCAGATCTCTGCCTTCCTCCCAGGTCCCCTCAGACACCAGCAGAAGCTAAGAGAGGCTCTGAGCCCACTGAACTGAACGAAAGCTTCAGGCTGTGAAAGGGAAATCCTGAGGATGCTTAATGGTATTTGTATCAGTATAACTGATGTTAAGTCAGGCCCTGGAAAGTCCTGAGCCTTCTCAGATCTCATGGAAACAAAAATTGAAGGCCCTGAGCACAACCCCAGGATGACCACTGCACCAAGCCTACTACTTGTGCTACTTGGTGCTACTGGGTCTTCTGCTTAGCTGTGGTGTGCCAGGAGGCTGTCCCCAGCCCTCACAGCAACTATTGAAAAGATCAAATCAAATTAGCCCTTGGCTGAATCTATCCCATATCTTGTTTGCAACATCCTCCTCCAGCCCGTTCACCAGACTTGCTGTCTGTCTTCGTGGCCACTAATGAATTGCCAGGGCAAGCTGTTGCAACACTGGGCCTCTGTGAAGGTCTGAGGAGCAAACGTGGGCTGATCAGTAATAAATATTGATTTGTCTCTAAGTGAAACAGCAGCATTTACGGGATCGTGCTGGACACCCAAGTGGTGACCAAATTACCATGGGGTCAAACGCTTAGCAGAATGCTAATAAGACATTTATATGAGAGACAGCAAAGCAGGGGCAGCCAGGACTTCTGCAGAACTCCTCCATTTGGACCATTGTGAGGAGGGTCAAAGACAGGTCTATGCAATTTATAGCAGTTCGAGGCCCAGGTTTAGCCCTTTTTTAAACAGTCCCAAATGCTTTGGCCAGCCTCAGGGTTTAGCAAACAAGGCCCCTACAGAATCTCAGCTCCCAGTCTGTCTCAGAAACGCAATAAATTGTCTGCATAGCCCTAATGCAGCAACAGAATATTATTTAATTATTTTTATTCATGGGCTCCAAGTGAACTGCAGATACCCAGATTTATTCCCAAAAAGAACTATGAAGAGATGTACTGTGTTTTCACAACAAACCCTTCCCTCTCTACGAAGGGATTTTGTCCCAGTGACTGCAAGCCCATCTCATCCAAAGCTCTAAAACTACTTTTGGATTTAGAACATTTTGCTGACCTGCCCTCAGCTAAAATTACGTTGTTAATCCAAATCTGGTATCTGTAACTATTTGGGTGAGTCAGAGGGAAACTAAAATTGCGTTTTGTATTTACTTGAGAAAAGACCCTAACAGGAGTTAAAGTGACCAGACCTTGCCCAATAAAGCACATACAAACATGTAGAATTATACAGAAGGGTCAGAATACAGAAAATTTCTCTGACTGCCAGCAAAGCAGTGCCCCAAGAATGGCACTGTGTGCTTCCTACAGGAAACTTAGCAAAATAGTGCTTTTTTTCTTAAATCATGAGCAAAATTAATCCCTATCAAGGAAGGGTTGAGAGCATCTTTAGGAAAGAGTGAAAGAATCAGTACCATGGAAGCCTGGACCATCTCCAGAAGAAAACCTTCACAGCCTTTACCTGCTGACTGAGAAGAGTTTTACAGCAACCCCATAAACCATTTTTTTTCTGAGACAATGCTCCATGGAGTCATATTGCTCTTGGTCTGTGTTTTAGGAAAAAAAGAATAAATATGTGAATTATGGCCATTTTTGTCAGGAAGATACATTTGAAAGGCAAGCCAACCGAAAAGGCACAGGGCCTGTTATTTGTTAATGCCACTACTGATTAAGGACAGCATCTTGCTACATTTCCTAGAGCTCAGGCTGCTCCAGTCTCACTCAGCCCTTGTAACTGCCTCAGCCCAGAATTTGCCACCCACAGTCCATCCCCTGAGCAGGGCTTGTTTGACCTTTAAAAATAGGGCTCTTCAGGGAATTCAGTTTGACTGGACCCTTACTACTCATGAGAGAAGTTGAACTTGAAGAAAAATAAAAAAGGGGAAAGGGCAAAAAGAAATATCAATATTCCTCTTTTTCATTGGCAACAAATTGTTCCCATTTTATACTATTTCTGAACTACTGAAACTAGCAAATAAACACAAGTTATCCTCTCAGACAGAAGGAGATCAAGTCCCTTTTGCAGCACTGACAGGATAATCTATCCCAAAAAACCTTTGATCAACACAGTAACATGCAGTGAAATCCTAATCCTACAGCTGACCACAAGAGTTTTGACTTCTGTGAGGTCAAAATTTCACACACAAGCCTTTCTTGGCTGATATTTAGAGATGAATCTCTTTCCAACTCTGTCCTACACTACTTTATTATTTAATAAACTTTGTTATTAACTTCTTCATAATATGTAGAAAAACAAAAGTAATAGCATGTCCTGTTAGGTCCTATAGCTCTCTTCTGGAAATAAAAAAGCCCCCAAAGAGAACCTCTTTGGTTTGACATAATCATAAATCACCTAATCAAGCTTTTGTCCCTTCAGTTCATGAATGGAGAGAGCTGACTCCAAAGAATATCTGCTTTCTTCTTTTTCAACTTCAAATGTAATGTCATGGGTAGGACACAAAAGAAACAGTAAAAGGATTACCAGCAGTGATCTCAAGAAGGTATTAATGTCCTTTCATGTTGTTCTTAGGAAGGAAGAAGAGGATCCAGACCTAAAGTATTTAAAGTCTGAAATCCTATTAAAATCACATCTGTTATCTGAAGAGGCATTTAAGTATGACTCAGACTGGATGCAAGGCAGTCACCACTGTACCGAGCAACCTCAGCTCCAGCAAATCTCTTGAAAATTAGAGCATGGACAACTCACATGATTTTTCCTTATTTCCCTCCAGAGGTTAACTTGCAAATGATCTCCCTGGGATATGTGACAGGAATGCAGGGCTACTCCTGGTCACACCGAAGTGGGTGGCAGAGACTCTCTAGTATCAATAGCAGGAGTATGGGGCATCCTCAAGCCCAAAAAGTGGAGAGGCAGATGGATGATGTTGGATGTACATGTACCTGTGTGATGGAGAACGGGGAGTGGGAGGAGATAGTCACTCCATGGGAATTTTCCTCCCCTCCTCTCATCTTAGCCCAGAGGTGCAAGGGTCCCACAAGAATGGGGCTGCAGCAGCCATCAGCCAGGGTTCACAAAACCAAAATCAGAAAGTAAATTCTGGTTTTCAAAGGGGCATGCCAGCCCTGGAGAGCACAGGAGGGCAATCCCTCCTTCTATCCCATGAAGATGGCAATTACACCATTCCAGGCCTTGCACAGGACTGAGCTCTTGTCACCTTTGCTGCACTCAAGGTTTCTGCTAGAGTGTATCATCCCAGATACAAGGTCCCAGAGACATTTGGCAAGGGGGAAAGCATTGTGACAGCATTTCTCTGTTGCTTTCTGTTTTGTTATGCTACCCTTTACCATCAGTCCCTGCCTGAAAGTTGAATCTGGAAAACAGCTGGACTTTGTGTGAAGGATACAGCAAATAAACAAATTGCAATGACTGGCTTATTAGCTAATTGCTCACCAGAGTGATAGAGTCCTTATAAGCCCATAGTTCCATCGAAATTTTATCTTACCTACTGGAGACAGTAGGTAAGAAGCAACAAGACAAGCCATGAGCTCAGAAACCAGGCATCCTAAGAAGAGAAGGCTGAGTTTGGGCAGGATACTGTCACCAGAGACTGAAAAGGCTGATGTAAAGAGGAAGAGTATGTTCCCTGTGTCTAAGGCTGGCAGTGGGAGAAGTCATCAGTTCTCAGTACAGCAAGGGAGACTGCTCAGAGCAGGGCAGTCCCGTAGTGCGGAGTGGGGAGATCTCCTTTTCTCAGGGCAGATGGAGGTTTAGTTGGTCCTGCCTTTTGCCAGGGGACAGAACACAGAACACCTTGCAGCATTGCCCACCCCCACCCCCCTCTTCTGAATTAGAGTTTTACATCTATTTTTATGATGCCCTATCACAATCAGGAAGTACTTACTTGCTAGTGCTGGCTCTATATGGACTGACTCTGAATGTACTTACTATACAATCTGGCAAAGTTGCACTGGGTTCTCAGGGTCTGTGTATCACTTAGAAGTTAAAATACAATTTATTTTCACCTGAGTGCTCTGTGGGAGAAGTATTTGAGATAGAGCAGTCTTCCAGCTGGGACACACAATGCAAAGGCATTATGAATGTCTCCAGGACACCCACTTGGTGACCTCCCTGGGGACTCCAGGAAGCCATCCTTCCTTAGGATGGTAAAAGGTGTTCTTCAGTAGGTGATATTTTTCCACTAATGGCCCTCAATACGCTTGACTCTGCTGGGTCCTGAACAGAGAGAGATTTATTATGGGGACAGGGTAGGAGGGAAAAGGAGGCAGATCAAGGCCTGGCTTTCTCTGGGGAACTGATCTACCATCTGCAAGCCAGGTCCATACACACAGCTGCAGATTTCACTGGAACTGTTTGCCTTTTAAATTGTGATAGAGCATACAGGTTGGGTTTTTTATTATTCAGGACAGTAACTAGACAGAGGTAGTTCATCCCACATGGAGATCCTTGTTGTGTCTCTTCTTCCAGGTTCTCAGGTGAGCAGAGAAGATAGGAAAAGGCTAAAAGTGAACACGCCTTGCAATGGCTTTCAGCACTGAGTGGTCTGAAGGCTATGGGAGGGTAGTCAGAAATCCAGAGGTCATATCATTGAGCTTGATAAGCTAACCTATCTGCATTAAAGCTGGTGGTATGAAGCCCACCTCATCCCTGTTATTCCTGCCTGTTAGAGGTGTGTATTAAGAAAAAAGGTTGCCACCCTTAATGACTTGCCAAAAGCTGTGTATACAAATGCTGCCTGTTTTGTAATAGAGCAGAGACTGAGAGCAGGAAACAGATGTACCTAAAACTTCTTGCACCACTGCTTAGGGATTTATAAGCTCACATCCTTAACTCCAGTCATCCTTTGATCCCTCTTAGGTGCTACAGGTAGTGTAAAGAGCAACTATGATGAGGCTGTCTTTAGGACTGGGAGTGCTTCCAACCAGCCAGGCAGATGACAACATAGCACCATAATTCGATTTCCCAGGAGAACTGGTCAGAAGCATGGCAAAAGGTGGAGCATGGCAATTTACACTGAGATAAAATCTGCAAATGAGAAAGCTTACAAGAGAGACAAAATGGGCAGAGGAAGGGAAATGCAGCCATACAAATCCAAGAAATACTCCTTTGCTACAGGAAAAAGAAGTCATTTAAGTATGTGATGTAAACTGTCACATTATCCTTGTCAGTGTGTTCTTACCAGTGTCCTTCTTCTTTGTCCGTGAGAGCTCATGGACTGTTGCTCCAATATCACTTCTCAAGGACTTGATGATACTGTCCAACGCGGGGACATTATTGCCTTCCAAGTTAATGAAGAATTCATACTCATCTTTGTTGAGAAGGGAGGGTCGGGACTCAATATGGGTCAGGTTGATACCTTTTTCCTATAAGAAACAGAGATTTTGATTCTGCAGGGTTTGGGGAAAAATATGACAGAGAGAGTAGCTAAAATTCACATCAGATAGCAAATCATAGAACGCAATCCAAATAACTTAGAATCAGAGGATTTCCTCGGACAGCCATCGGACTGAAGACTTTCACAGATGCAGGACCCACCCTTGTGCGGAGCACCAACATAAAGACCATGGACTACATAAACATTTGAAAAACATGGAATCAGGATACAACTTGTAAACTGGCTGAGCGTTCTAAATTGTGAGTCCTGTATTGCAAATACATGATGGGAGATGGTATGTGTGGACAAGAACATTTCCCCAGGATCAGCATGAGAAGAAGGTGTTTCACCTGTGGAGAATCCTCTCATGAAAAAGTGAATGCTGTATTTATGAGCATCTTAAAAGAAGGCTGGAAAAGCAAGCAGCTGGGCACCCTGTGAGATAAGCTTCTGCCAAGCAGTCACCTGCAAAGCCACCTGCACAGTTTCCAGGGCTATGAGCAGGTGCTGGGAAGAGATCCAATGGGAAACATGGATCTGCACCAAACAGGCAGCCCCAATTTATGCAAATATAACCATGAGTATTTTAAATCACAGAATCACTTTGTTGCTGAAGTTGGAGAGGGCTTTGGGAGATTATCTAGTCCAACAATCTGCTCAGGCAGGGTTCCCTAGAGCAGAATGCTCAGGACTGTGTCCAGTTGAGTTTTTAATTTCTCCACAGATGAAGGCTCCATGACCTCTCTGGTCACCTGCTGTGTTGTCTGATCATTCTCACAGCAAAGCCTATCCTTTAGCACAGAAATTCTAATGCACTATCACCAAAAATCTTCACTGACCAACACCAGTGCCTCCTAGCTCTGAAGAAAGGGATCACTGGCAAATATAGTCTTGATGACTATGGCCAGCAAGTACCTGACCTCAGACATTACACCCATGTCAATATGTAAAGCAACAAGTAGATAATTTTTTTTCCAGTCACTTAAACACAAGTCCAGGAAAATTTGCCTCAGTTTACCAGGACTCCGATGTTTTCCTGAGCACTGTAATTTGAAAATGAAAATACTATTACTTTCTTTTGCTTTGAGAGAACCCTTTTAAACAGATTTTGTTTGGCGCTGACTTATGACCTGACCTTTCTCAAGCTCACACTGCTTGAGCTGCAGCCATGGCACACTAGGACCAGGTCTGGGCTTCTATCCCTAGGAGGAATAGCCAAAAAAATCCCTGGAGGAAAGTTGGATCTGAAGATGATTCACAGGAGAATCAGAAAAGCTGACACACATTGCTCAGAAGCCCTGAAGAAGCAGCTTGTTTGCTGCTTTCAGGCTTAAGAAGACCCCAAACCATATGGGGTGAAATGATGGCCCCACTAGTGTCAGTGTCAGACTCCTGCTGCAGTGGGACTAGGATTTCATCCATGGAGAAACACTCTGAGGATCTATTTCTGACCTTCAAGGAAAAAGGGGGAAGTTTTTTTTTCTGTACCTTCCTCTAATCTGAGCTTCTCGAGCCCTCTAAGTTTTTCTTTGCTTTTCTCAGTGCTTGCACAGTGCAGGGTGTTATCTGCCCATGGGTGAAAAAGTCCTCATTCACTCCACCACAAAAGGCAGTTTATTACTTGGTAGGAAAGAGCATGCATGTCATTCCTCTGTTTCCTGAGTGTCGCACGCTACAGATGAACTTAAATTGTTTGGCTAGAAACCAATACAATAAGTTGAAAAGGTCAAAAGCTCATTTGCCAACTGCTGCTCTTGAGAGCCGCTGTCCTTGCAGGGCCGTCTGGGGAAGAGAATGGCCGCTGCTGCCCTGGGCCCTGAGGACAATTTGTTTTAGGCCTCCAAAGCCCCGGTGCACAAACAGAGGGCACATTGTACCCTCTGCTCGGTGAGGCAGCCCCAAGCTGGATATTCAGATGACTCAGGGCTGGAAAGGTTTTTGACAGAGAGCAGCCGTGGGGAGGGGCTGCTGGCCCTTTTACTGTGGCCACATCATGGCCGAGTAGCATGGGGCTGGCACCTGGAGCCTGGAGCTGTTTGGTTGCTCTGCAGAGCCACTCAGAGATGGAGAGTGGGTGTAAAAATCTCCCCTTGTCAAAGGGTGGGCTCAGGGACTCTGGGGGTGTTGTGGTACTTTCACCTTTCACTGATGCATCGGGTGACTGTGTTCTGTCTGTGCACGGAGCCACAGAGAAATGGGGTCCCAGGCCATGGTTTTCAGAAGCTGTGATAATAAGGACATCTCCTTAGTGGCCCCTATTACTTGATAGGAAAGGTGTTTTGGGAGGCCACACAGTTACCTCAACTACATCCTTTCTGTTTGTTTTTTTGTTTGTTTGTTTTTGAGCAGGTGAGTTTTTCTTCTGTACCAGCTCTCCAGCCTGGCTCAGGGAGCAGCTGCACAAGCAGCAGTGCCCACAAAATAGAGGGAAAGATGTAGGTTGGTTGGGAATGAAGAGACAAGATGCAGGGCACGAGACTAACTTAAGGCAGCTGGAACATCAGTGCCTCTCAAAGTATCACAACAATCTAAGAGAGGGGGCAAAAGGAAAATTAAAAAAAAGAAAGAAGAAAGGAAGAATGAGCTCAAGGACAGCATCAGCCCTTTTCTTAGACCTAAGATAATCAGGACAGCTTCCCAACAGGGTGTGAAGCTGGTTTGCTGTTCATTTGAGCAGTGCTTGCAGCTCACCAATGTTCAGAGCAACCCATTACCTCTGCTCCCGGGCTTCGGGACCTCACAGCAGAGAAGCTGAAGGGAGAACCCTTCTGGTGACTGTTTTCAAAGCAAGAATTCAGTAGCATACTTGCAGCTCCCTGAAGTGGTTCTTCTCTCACATGCAGTGTTTTTCTGTGAAGTCCCCGATTTCAAAATATTTACAGTGGCCTTTTTACTGGAGCTGCTTTAGAAATCTCAGTTTTATTCTAGTCCAACTACTCCATCTAGTGTTTTATCTTCATAGTTTCATATTTCTCAGAATTGTTTTGTATCATCAGAATTGTTTTGTATCATCAGAATTGACAAACTTTGCAATTGCATCAGGTTTCTCACAGTAATCGATGCTTTATCTAAAACTCCAGTTCCTAGAAACAAACATTACCTGAGAAAGGAGAACTGGAGCATTTTTTGGGTTAGTGGTTTATTTTGAGCAGTTTCCAGTCTCTGTGTTTTTAGTAGAGCTTTAAATCTTGACGATGTATGCCCTCAAAAGACAGATAATAAGAATGCTCTATTTATTTTATGGGATTTCATTATTTCTGAGCTGGTTTCTGTAGATGGAGCCTTGAAGTTAGCAGAAGTGAAATTTCTTGGGGTTTTTTTCCTAAAATCTCTACTTCTGGGGGACAAAAGTCCTAGCTCCCATTATTTGAATGTCAAAGTTAAATTCTGTCACTCCTCGTTAGAGAAAGAAATCTCAAGGCATGTTCTCAGAGCTCAAAATCAAGTTGGAACTTAATTCATCTTGTGTAAGTCATGATTTTTGAATGATGGGATTAAGGATACAGGTATCAATTTATAACAGGGACAGTGGTGGACACAGGGGAAGATGGCCCATCTCCCTTCCTGCTTTATCTCACACTTCGTTCCCTCTCAGAGGCTTCTACAAGTAATTCCAGGCATGCCATCCCAGTTAAGCTTCTTCCACACTGCAGCTTCCCCACACCAGCAGGATCAAACTAGTGTTGTCTGATACACTACATCAGCAACCTTCTAAAGGTCACTACCATGAGGGTTTAGTCCCACATTCAGATAGTTTAATGTTATGATTATTGGGGAAAAAAAAAATAAAAAAAATTGTGTTTTCATAGCTACATGCAGAATCTTTCAGTGGGGATTGATACTCTCTGGGATTGTTATGGGCTACTGCTTCTCGTGGATTTCTTATGTCCTGCTGTTCACAGACTATTAAATGCTTCTGTATACAGTTGCTAAAGCTACATACAGCTGTGAAACCTATCTGGAGCTTGTTTTCATGACTGTTGTAACTAAGTAAGTTTGGCTTCATCTGGAAACCTCACATTGTTACCAGATGAAGAACCATCAACACAGCTATGGTGCCAGTAACCAACATTCAGTGCTTCAGCGAGAACTCTGGTGAAATATCTCAAAATAAGAACTAGCTTGCACTTTCATATCTCAAAAAAAAAAAAAAAAACAAACTTGACATGGGTTAATTCAAAGCTTCCTGAAGGAGGACACTCTCAGAAGCACAAGTAGAAACTCAGAGCCTAACTTTCACAGGGGATAAGGGGAGTTAGAATGCTACAGTGATGCCTTCAGCCATGGTTTCCCACAATGAAGGCAAAGGCAGCTGTCTAGTTCAGCTTTGCTGTCCAACAGCCTATTTCTCAGCAGAATGCAGTGCTTCCCCATCTTCTCCTTCACATCTGCTGGGGTCTTTCCCACATGACAAAATCACAGAGACTAAGGGACACAGAGATGGTCAGTACCAGCAAACAACTCCAAAAGGCAGATAAAAAGTATGTTGCACTGCATGAACACCTAGCAAGAGGGCTCTCCTCTCTTCAAACACCTATTCGTATAGGGCATCAAGTCGTCATGCTCCCCTGGTCCTGGAAAGAAGAGAGTTCAGTCTGAAACCATGGATTTGAAACAATGAGTTCAGGTGTAATGAAATTGTTGTAGCTGTACATATGCTTACTATGATGAAAAACAAGTCTCTTGATAGAGGCATGCCTGGCCTGTTCACCTATCACTGCAGACACCTCCAACACACCCCCTGGCCAAAGTGACTGCGATTTGGAAACAACCCAAAACACTGCAGAGCCAATACCTTCCTGAGGGACAAACTGATAACAGTCACTTTGGACTTTCTGTTGAATAAAGTAAGCTCCTAAACAGAAAAAGACCAGAGTTATCTTTCCTGTTTATGAAAGTGTAGGGTCTCATTTAATGCAGCCCATTGCTCCCACCCAGTCCTCCCATGGAACAGCAACTTCCTCCCACAAAGCAGGAACTTAGTCTGGGAGCAGGAGTACTACTCGGTGCAAATTGGTAGGGCTGCTTTTGAGCTGGAGCTGTACCCACTGTAAGTAACACCACTGACAGCTGGACCTGGTAGTGAAGTCCTTGGTAGTGAAGTATTTTGGAAGGTCGTGCCAGTGAAGAAAAGAAGTAAGATTTATCTATGAGAACTGGTGGACTAAACTTGTAATAATTCCAGCCCAACATTTGCCACGTAGTACAGCTGACATATCTTCTACTACTTATAAATCCATCAGGAAAAGACCTTTGGAGGAAATTAATGTATTCATAGATCTGTGCAGAAAAAAAATCAATTAAAACTGACATAAATTCATTTTACATATGAAATTGTTTATTTCTGACATTTTGTATGATGAATTTAATTTAGAAAATGCCAGTCTTTGAGGGGGAATAACTTTTTTTCCCCACTTCTTTTTCTTTTAGAATGGATTCTGTTGTTGTTCTAAAAAGTGATCTCGAATTCAATAGGCTTTTATCACTACAGAGAAAAAGAAATGTTCCCATCAAGTGTAACACTTGGGTTAAACCAAAATGCTCCACCTTGCTTTTTGAGTTTTGAGAAAAAGCCTGGAAGATTTGTGATTTTTCTGACCTGGCCTGATTCTCTGTAACTTTTTGATGTTCCAGGGAATTACAAAAAGAAGCCGAATTCCACAATGACTATTCTGTCTTCCTGATTTTAGTCTTGATACTTTACTCACATGTGGTGTTCTGTTTCCCACTAAGGTATTGACTTCAGTTTTGGCTTCCTAGCTGTCGTCTTCTGTAAAGACATGAGACAAGAAGCATATGGCTGCCACAAGCAGTGCCTTGGAGTTTTTATTAGGTTTTATTAGGAGCAGGTTTTATTAAAATGAAGTCTGTGCAAAGACTCTGCTAGTGGGTTTATGCTGTCTCTGCGGCCACCCTCAAGCCTGCAATAAGGACAGAGGTGCTGCCCAAGCAGAACCCACGAGGAGGCTGTATGCATGCTGGGACAGTTAAAAGTTATGGGCATGTAGGTCTTTTCAAATGCAAAATAATTTGGTTTGATAAGCAGAATGTGAATTTTTACCACATCCCAGTATACACACAGAGAAGCTACTGTGGCAGCAAAGTGGAATCAGTTTTAACAATCTGCTTATTTCTGAGCACAATCGAGCTGTTAGTACGCTGTAGCTGGTGTCAGTGTGATTCTGGCCCTGCAGACACTGCCTCTCCACAGGGAAGGTGGAGGAAGGACTGCAGGGACTTTGCTGGTAGTCAGTGGTGGCATAGGGTGCCCTGGGTACAGAGCAGTCCAAGACAAGCAGATTCAGGCACCCAGGCAAGGATTTGCAAAACAGGGCAGGGTGGGGGAGGCCAAGCATCAGAACAGCATAGGAGCCTGCTGAGGTCTGGTGTCTGTGGGGGTGGGGATCTTTTGGAGTGCTGCTTATTTTTGTATGTAAGACTGGGAAGAGACTCTCCTCGCTCCCAAAGCGAATATTGAACCCTACCATACACATTGTGTAGGTTTGCTTTTAGAGACAGAAATGTTTCCAGCTCTAAAGAGCCATTTGTTCTTTGTTTAAATATGTGCCTGCCCTTCTGAGAGTTCCACTCTTCTTCCATACAGACTCCTTGTTCTTTTTGGAACTTGTGCATTAGCCCGACACTGAAATGCATTAGAGAGATTATGCATCAAGAGTAAACACAAGAAAAAAAAGTGGACACAATCAAGTACACATTGGACATAAAGTCAGCAAACATATGGAGCTGAGTATGCAGAAGAGATTCCTCAGAAAAAAAGCCTTAAAGCTACATAGGCAAGACAGCAGTTATGACTGTAACCACATACTTGTGTGCAATGGGGACCTGAACAGAAAACATGCAGCACTCTGCCAACTTCATGACCAACCCTGAGAGATGTTCGAGTAGGACAAACATTAATATTTCCCCAAAAGACACTAAAATGCCATGAACACTCTCTCTGTAGCCACCTTGTGCTCTCACATACCTGGATATGAAACTCCCTACCTTCAGCCCACCCTGGCCCACAATGAGAGTTTACCCAGCTATTCTACGCTGTGTTTGGACTCTAATTCCTTCTCTGGAAGATTTGTCTCCTGGATGAGTAGAGATTATACCCAGACTGGGGAGCAGAGATTATACCCAGACTGGGGAGCAGCTGGGGTGCTGGATGAAGCAGCAGTCCAGGACTTCCTTTTACCCAGACACAGTGCAATGCAGAGAGCACAGTGCCAGCTCCCTTCGGGGTCTTTCTCCCCACGGAGATCAAGATGTCATAGGGGATAATGTCTGGCCAAGTTTCACCACAGCACAGAGAGACATGGGCAGGATGTGAATATAGGAGTGAGGAGCTGTTCCTGCATCTGGGCAGAGACACAACAGTGACTGAACAGCTCCCCCAGAAATTTTTTCTCCAGCTCTTAAACCAAACAGAGGATGAACCTATTCTGTCCCTTTACAGAAATGCAACTTGGCTGCTAATGGTGCCCCAAAGATCTCTCATTTATTTGCCCTTAATTTCTTGTGTCTTAGCCTAGGTCTCGATTCCACATTTTATTCCCTGTCTTGAGAGAGAACTTATTTTCAAGACTTTCATATTTACAGCTCTCTTAACCTTCCTCCTCCCCTCTTTGTGTCCCAGAGTAATTTTGCAGATTGGCTAGAGAAAAGGCAAAATCCTCAAAGCCAGCACTGGAGGCACTGTCCCTTAACCACTCCCAAGTAAAAACTAGGAGGAGGAGGGGGCTGAGATGTGCTCTCTGCATTCATTCCCACACTTGAGGGCCCAAAGAGGCCTCAGCAGCCTGGGCAGTCCCCAGCCACAAGAGCTCCAAAAGCACCACACATGGCCATCAGCACTATTGGCCATGCAGGGTCTGGCCCTCTGTGGGGGTCGACAGCTTCAGTGCCACATCCACTCCAGGGAAGACTCTCATCGTATTTTGTGGCTTTGGCATTTTCCTTTTTTCTACTTCATGCGGCTTTGTGAGGCAATGACAACCAGAGCAGCCATCCCCACATCTCCCTGTGCCACCCCTCTGGGACAAACCTATTTCATTTCCCTGGTTTGGCGCTGAGTCAGCCACAGAAACCCTAGGGACAAGGCAAGAAGTCTCCCTGCCCAGGGGAGAGTCTGAACTGACTCTTGTAGCTAGCCTGCATCTCACAGTTGATTTCATTAAGCAGGAAAGAGGTGCAAGAAGAAAAAATTCTCTCAAGATCTTCCTCCTTGTCCCCATCCTTTACCTGCACATCACCACCTTCCCCATCTCTTCTGTGGATGTCACTGAGAATAAAGTCTGTGTCTCTGAGGCACCATGGTTATGGCCCAGGTGAGAAAGGGTGGGGATTATCAATTATCTCAGCCATGGGTATGCATGAGTCTTACATAAGGTGAAGTGCCTTGCAATGAGTTAGAACAGCCCAAGGGGCACTCTGGTTTATGCACCCCAGTGCTCACAAATTCACTAATGACAGCCCTGGAGCTGCGTATCAGACCTGTATCATTAAATTCCCTTCCTCCAGCCACCCATCTGTCTCCTTACTGTGTTGCCAACAATATGCAAAACTAATATAGTGCTACTAGGTCAGGTCTCTTGTAAAGTCTCGGTGCTGTGGGAGACCAGAGGGCCAGTTTGCACTGAAAGAACTGGCTTCCTTGGGATGGGAAACCAGCCAACCAGCAGTACAGACATCTCCAGCTGAGCCCCAGGGTCACTGGGGAAAACCATGACTCAGCTCGAGTTCAGATACCTGCTTCAGGGCAAGTCACATCCAAGAAGTGACTACTTCTCTCATTCCTATACTAGGTCTCCTGCAGATTTTCCTTGAGACCTGGCAGCAGTTTTGTAAGTAGACAGTAATTCATTTAATCATTTAGAGTAGCTCTGCTGTCACTGGTATGATTTTCCATTCATCTTAATGAATCAAATGCATCCTTTAACTCATACTTATGTTTGATTTCTAATAATACCACACAAACCTTTCATTTTCTAGTCAATTCAGTTTATGAATGGAAAATATGCAGGTCAGAACTTTTTACAGTGTTCTATAGAAAGAGCTGCTTTCAGGCATAACCATTACATGATGATGTACTTAAAAAAAAAAACAAAAAACAAAAAGCAAGTCACAAAACCAATATCACTGTATTTGCTTGGGATCACAGAGTACACAGCTGTGTGTATTGCAACACTGCCATCCTGAATTGCAAGGATTTCGTGCTTTTTGA
The DNA here is from genome assembly GCA_038090715.1 of Florisuga fusca. NCBI lineage: Eukaryota > Metazoa > Chordata > Aves > Apodiformes > Trochilidae > Florisuga > Florisuga fusca. The sequence goes on from JAAWXA010000003.1 coordinate 2,533,690, forward strand.
ACAGCATCCGTGACATCTGGGAGATATTTCTACAAGAATAAATAGGAACATAATGTCCTGAAAGGTAAACGGTGCCCCAAAAGCTTTCCAAATCAGTGAGTACAAGCTGCTGAGTTACTTTGGAGTGAACAAAGGGCAAAATACTACCATTTTTCTGATGTTTTGTAGGTACCCTCTACCCTCTATATAGAAGTAACAACAGTGGGAGTTGGTGGGATTATTTATACCATATTTTTGTAGGTAAAAAGGGCCTAAGAGGGTGATAGCTGCCCCCAGAAGAAATACTTCATGCAACATGTGCACTCTGAGTCACATGGCTCACATTCAGGTTATATTTATCTTTTTGCAGGTGTAAATATACCTAGAAATAGACCTAGGCCTATGCATAAATGTGTATGTATATGTATATGTATATGTATATGTATATGTATATGTATATGTATATGTATATGTACTTGGACAGCAATCTCAGTTTATGGCCAAATTCACTTCTACTCCTTACTCAAACAATTGCAGTGGAATATGTCCATCTTAAATGAAAAAAAAAAAGTGTTTGTTTTTTTTCCCCACCCTCATATGACTTTAGACTAGAGGTTTTAATTTAAAAGTTTGAAGTAAAATTTTAACTTTAAAAGCTGAATTCTGCTCCAGGTGCTTTTAACTGCAGGAAAAAAACACATTCTGGTTTTGTCCATTATGGCAATATGACACAAATATCCTGAGAAAATATTGCTGCATTGCAAAAATGTAGACACAGTCAGATCTTCTAAAAGAAAATATTTACCTCAAATGTGCGCAGAACTTTAGCCAATGCCCCAACTTCTTCTTTCAGAGAGAAAATCAAAGAAATCACACCATTTTTATTTGAGGATTCTTCAATGTACATAGATTCCTGAAAGAAAAGAAATTTTAAAAATTATATAGTTTCACCCTAGAAGTAAGTATTGCTTTCATGCATTCCCTTTAGCACTACCTCAGCAGCGTAAAAGAGTGTATAAAGTTGCTTTAAGTGGGAATCGCTGCTGCCAGAAGTAGAGCAGTTCTGAGGCTGCTCTGATTTATGATGGTAGAGACAAAAATCCCTTCTCTCAAACTAGGGCCCACGTGGGGCCAAGCTATTCAAAAAATGACATGAACATACCTAATATCACCTCTGCCTTGCTTCAAGTATATCAAGCTGAGGCGTGATTGGAAACATTACTGTGCTTTGGTTTCAGCTGCAGCACACAGATCTTCCCTCAGGCTTTCTCTTCATTAACACTCAGGATTAAACTGAGCAACATACATGTACTCTGTGCAGTGATGCAGGTCATGATCTGTTTCCCTTCAGTACTGCTTTTACCTTCCAGTTAGCCCCAGGAGATGTGGTATTCACAAGAGGGATATGAAAAGCGATTTAAAAAAAAAAAAAAAAAAAAAAAAAAAGGGGGGGGGGGGGCAAAAACAGTGAAAAAAGGCTCAGCTGTTGCAAGATATGTTTTCATTTATATTTGCTCCCCTAGGCTTACGGATTTGTTGCTCTGCAAATTCCAGAAGTTAATTTCCCGTATTCCCAAGCAAGAAAAAATTTGGTTTAATTATTTTCATGTTTCTCATTATCAAGATAGCTTACTAAGTACATGTGTTTCTTTTCACAAACCTCCTGTTAAGTAGGGAAGAGATATTTTACCACCTCAGAAACAGGAAAGTGGGTACTGGAATAAGGCCAGCTTTTCCAGATTATCTGGGTACCTGACATGCATATAAATGCCTGCTGAGTTTTCCAGAACCACTTCATTTTTCTGATGTCAGAGTAAATTTGGTGCACAACCACCACAAATATTTTGAAGTCACAGTAATTTATTTGTTGGTTTTTGTTCACATCTTCTGGCCTTGGGCAAATTGCTTCTGGTTGGTATTTCAAAGATCACACTGGACATCTGCAACACAGATGGGTACTGATGTAAAAAATCCTGGGCAAAAGACTTGACTTAAGGTACCCATTCAATTTTTCTTTACAAAGTTCTGTATTTTCAGTTAGAGCCTGTATTCGTTATAGCAGTTGCTTAATTTAACATATAAATCAGAATACACAGTCTCAGATCCCAAATATTGCCCTTAGAAAAGACAGTCTTTGTGGCAAATTAATAACTAAACCCAGCTGTGCTGAAACCATGAAGTTCTTGGTGGGACTACATTTTCTGAGGCAGTGTTATAAGGAGCAGCCTTTCTTCATAAAGTAAATAACTGCTGATTCTTCAGGCTCTCTCTGAGGCTGCTGCTAACCTGAGAATTCACTGCCAAGGACTGGCAACAGATTTTTTCTGCCTAGCTTTCTTTCCAGAGGTTCCAAAGGTTATCCAAATGTTTCCCGCCTTTAATGGGAACCTCTAGTTGGAACTGTATTTTATGCACTAGAGGGAAGATAGTCACCTGTGCAATTGTGACACTTCTAGCAACATTTCTGGGTCCCCTGGGTCCTCACCCAGCCAGGGAGCCAGCTCAGTTTTACGCAGTGGGGACCAAGAGGAAAAGCAGTGGGTAGGAAAGTAGCAGCTGGCTAGTGAAACCCATTTTCACCTCAGCATCCACAAGGGGAAATGACAACAGGAGTCTGGGAAAGGGCAAACCAAACATCAGTAGTTCATAAATGTTGTGATAGTGTAACCAAAACTGTCTTCTGAAATATTGTTTGTACGTTGCTTTGCCCTCCTGTTTTCCTCCATCACAACAAAAAATGATCTTACAGACAGAATTGTGCTTATACCAGTGACTACCAATGATCCGAGAATTTGGTTTTCATGACCTGCACTGGAGTTGTTTTAAGATCCATGCAGCTATGTGTTCAAAATACTCTTGCCAAAGCACAGCCTGAGAATCAATTTCTGTGGCAAGGTGACTTGAATTTGTGTGACAAAGAAAGAATTTGTAGTTTGGACACCTGAAGGAGATATAATATAAGGTTCAAGTCCTACAAGGTGATTGTTGATCTCTGTTAGTTATCTCTTTATACCATGAGATTACCCAAAAAAGCTTAAAAACCTCTTCCCAACCCAGACAGATTCTCACTGGCCTTGATGTGTTGAGACCAGCCACTTGCAACCTGTCCTCATTCATTTTCCCCTCTTGTAAACTGATTTATGTTGGTGCTTAAAATGAAAGGCACATTGCAGCAGGGAGTAGGCAATAATTCTGCAGACAGCAAGATACTTGCATAACTTGTTGAACATCTGCATATGCACTCAGTTCCCTGGAAAATCATTGCACAAACAGTAGCTAAGGCATCAGTCTGTCCACAGATGTGAGAGCTTTCATTGCAAGAGAAGAGTAAAGTGACTGTTTTCCTTGTTCCTAGTTCTTATCCATATATATGGAGTCAGTATACATCAGTATACATTGGAGACAATGTACATCAACATAGACACTGTAAATAATATACATCAACATACACACAGGCACTCAGATTTACCACTGAGTTTTTTGTAGTGCCTATGCCTAGTTTCAGCTGTTGATCACAGTTTATCCATTCTCAGTTCTAATTTCATGTTTTTCAACATATCGAGAGAAATGGCAACTTTGAGTTAGTTCTACTCTTCTGTAGCTACTGAGATTAAGAATTAATTGAATTGTTTTATTGTCATCGAAATATTGCCTATATGGCATGCATATGTGATTTATAAATGTAGTGTGGAATAAATTAAGATCTTTCTTCCAGTTCCCTTATTTTTTTTCCCCAGAAAGTAAAATAAGAGCCAGTTGATGAACATGACCATGCATTCCTGGACCTAGCACAATCTCTAAGATAGGTGATGTGTAAATGCAAAGATGGGTTTACCTAAGTGCAATGCAAAGTTGCATGTTTAGTTAACCACTTTGCACACAGATTAATATTGCCTTTCTGACATATGTGGCAGTATTGGAGGTGAATAAAACAGACCTACCAGCTTCCTAACAATTTCTGAGTTGGTTAGATAAAGCCTTTCAGAATTATACCCAACACTGTTCAAACCAGATTAAGTTTTGCTTGCAGTTTCACGTAGAGAAAGATCTCACCTCTGTGTCATAAATTCCAGGCTTACTAGATATACAAAATAGTAAGGAAAAAAAATTAAAAGGGGGAAAAAAATAAAAAAGAAAAAAGAAAAAAAGAAAAAAAGAAGTGAGGCATTTATATGTTCAGCTTCCATAGATGTCACCAAGACATCATACAACTTGGAAAAACAGCAAGGTGAGCTCCTCGAGAATTGTTGTGGGAGTGCTTCCTCAGCACACAAAGCAATAGGAAACTTGATTTTCTTGGCTGCTCTGTTCTTAAACATGCTTATAGAAACTAAAGTCTATTTTTGCACATCTTCTGCCACTTGTCTCTGCCCTTAGCAGCATTGCATAGAACACACACATGCACAATCTGGTCCTAATAATTAACCATGCTGGCCTCCATTTATGTCTTTTACCCCTGCAGGAACTGCAAAGCCTGTAATCAAAAGGTATGGGCTTCAGAGCTTTCCTATACTTCCTGAAGCATGTAAGTTCCATGTAAGTCAGTAAACATCAAAAAGGGGATGTCAGGGTCCCATAATTTAACAAATAGGTCCACCAGAAGACCCTTCCCTTTAACTGAAGAAGACAAATTTCTTTCATCACACAGGTCTAAGACCTTCAGTTAACTGATGGTCTTTTCTGCTTTGCTTGCAACGATATTGTTGCAATATTAATTTTTGTTCTCACTGCATTTTTGTGATCACAATTGACAAGCATGCTGGCTGCCAAAAGAGAGAACAGTGGCAATCAGGCACGGCAAAGCATAGAGGCAGGGGTGTTGTTTCCTTCCATCTTGGGTCACACTGCCCCTCAGAGAGCAGGGTACAAGATTTGCAAGCATGGGGAGGGGGGGTAGAGGGGGAGGGAGCAGGAGGGAGACAGCCACAGGCTCCCCTGCAGAAAGCAGGCACTGAGACCCCATCCATCACTTACCTGGAAAGAGTCACCATTCATCTTGCTGTGCTGTGCATCCATGTTGCAGAAACAGTGATGCCCACTCAGAGAGGCCCCTTAGCTTCTACAAGTGAAGCTTTCTGACCTTACTACAGCAGCCAGAGCTCTGTCCAAAGGTATTTAAAGTGAAGCAAGAGAGGCAAAGCCATCCCCTTGCCCCCCCCTTCCCCAGCTCCCTCCCCCTGACACCCTGCCAAGGGGGCGTTCTCCCTGCACACCCACCCACCTCTGGCACACAGACATTCCACTAAACACTGGCCAGCCCCCTGGGAGTCCCACCCCAGCACATAGCAGCTCTCCAGCATATTGTTTCTATCTGCTCCCAACATGGACAAGTGGCATGCTTTGAATTAACACTCTTCCTCCTCCTGATCAACGTCAGTCGCTCTCCTCATTTTTCCATGTCAAAGCATCATCTTCCCCTCCATACCCTCCCACCACTGCGTGTGTGCAGACTCAGGTGGGTTTTCCATCGGGGTTCACTGCACGTGACCAGAGATCAGATGTTTTTCAGGCTCTGGGGCCAGTGAGGGCTATGGCATGGCACAGCAGCTGGGGTATTTTAGTCTTTTAGTAGAGCCTTTTGGGCTGCATCCAAGAGGTCACAGGACAGGGGACATCACTCCACAGACCAGGCATTGAAGAGAGATACCTGGTGCAAAGTAAGCATGAGACACGAATTGGCTATGTGAACCTTACTCTAGGATCAGTATATACATGGAGGAAGGGAAGAAGATAAAGGAAGAAAGGGAGCAAGGAAGGGTAAGTCAGAGCTAGAGGTCAGGGCAGGAGGATGCAAAAAAACCTGCAGAAGATGAATGTGTACCTTTATATAATGTCAACCATGGAGTGCAACAAGGGGAATGGGGTGGGATGCATGAATGATTTTGGAAAAGATTGGTAAAGGAATGGTATAAAAGAGGACGGGTTTGGTATTTAGTAAGAAACACCAAAGGGGTTGAGGGAATACTGTAGCCCAATACAGGAGGTCAGGTGAACAGCTGGTCAAGTATCTGTTTTGTTATATGGAAGGCTGAAGTCTGTACTGAAACAAACAATGTCAAAGCAGGTGATCTTGCTATATTTAAGTGATAAATTCTCTGGAACAGAGGAATCATCTCTTTACAGTTTTGGTTGGGGGTTTTTTTGGCCTTGAGGCCAACTCAGATTGGTGAATACTAACAAAGACTTACTGTAAATTAGTTGTACTTAGAAAATCCAATAGCTTCTAAATCTAATCAGCCTTGCAGCAGGGAAAATGAGTGGAACCACTTCCAGAGATCTCAGTGCAAACCCATGTTGAATCCCATGACCATGAACCCAGAATCCATCCCAATTAAATTATAAACTGCATGGTGTATCTGAAAGAACTCAGTGTTTTGGACATAAATACACAGCATTTTTTGGAAGAGATGCTTGTTTGGACATCTTGTGGCTACACAAAGGAGTAGAAAGCTACTTTCTGAAGTGACCAGCAAATGCATGGTATGGGCTGGAATGCCAAGGTGGTCATACAAATGCAACACACACGTAGCACACTGAATTCTGCTGTCACCATGGCTGCAGGATGAGGTAAGGAGTGATGGGGCAGTAGGGGAAAGGGAGTTTACTCTTAGTAATTGTTAGCAGTATAAAAACTACTGCTCAGCCAATTCACTATATAAGCCAAATTCACTACCAGAGGTAGTATTTTATGTCCTGTGCTTGTGAAGCATCAGGCACAGTCCTACGAATGACAGGGACATTGAAGACCACCTTGCAAAAAAAGTACAGAGAGATGAGGATGAGGGCAACACTGGTTATGGTAGTCCCTGGGCCAGACAAGACACCCTCCAGCAATAGGTCTTGTGTACTTTCCCCACACACCATGTCTCACAATCTGGTATATTTTTCAACTGGGTTTTAAAACCTTTAAATGCATGTCCTACAGTTGGCCAAAATAACTGTGGCATCCAAAGTTATAAACTACTTTTTCTGTCATTTGTGCTTTCCTCTTTCTTTCTTTTTCCCTTCTCTTTTCACTAATCTTTGATCTATGTCTTTTCCTTCTCTGTGGCTTTCACATGATTTTTTTTCTTCCATGCCTTCCTCTCTCTCTCTCTCAGGGTTTTTTCTGAGTTTTGGGTTTGGTTTTGTTTGTTTGTTTGTTTGTTGTTGGTTTGTTTGTTTGTTGTTTTGTTTGGGGGGTTTTACATATTTTGCAGAACTCTGTTCACTCTACCCTTGAAGTAATGATAAGGTGAAGCAAAATATCGGAAACGCAAAATATTGCTCATGCCAAATCTTCATATTGGAGGCAGTCCACTCTTTAATCAGCCTGGTCTGGCAAAGATACAGATTTCTGTACTGGCTGGAGGAAGCCAAGCTCCTTCTTGCCAGGAGGAATTCCCATACTCTCTTGTTCTGGGGTAAAGTTGTGCATGTCTGTGTGTTTCCAATGCTATTACAATGCTGTGTGTATGAACACACAGTTGTATCAATACTGGTTACCTTGGACCATTTCAGAGTCCAAATTTCCTGTCCTCTTTGAAGCACCCGATCAGCACAACAAACACGGGTTCATCCCCCTGCAGTGACACAGCTAGTGGGGATTTCCCACTTGGATTTCATGTTGCTCTGGGTGCCTGATTCCCCAGCCCCTGGGTGACCATGTGAGCTTAAGGTCTAATAGCCCTCATCAAGGGTTTTGATGCGCCATTGGGCAACCCCGCTTATTTCACCCATATTTATGCTCTTATGGCCTACAGCTCCTCCCTCTAAAACCTTTTTCACCCTCAGAAATGCACACCTTCTTGGGTGCACACACACACGCCCCACACATCCATTCTTGGCTGTGATGCTCAGCCACAACTAGGAGGGCTCTTTGCACTGAGAGTGGGCTGGTTCCCCTGGCCAGCATGATGCAGGTTCAAAGGGCTACGGACTTTGGCTGCTTTCCAGACTGCTCTTTCCTGCCTCTGCCTTTAGCATGTGTTTGCAGAGTGGTGGCTTTCACAGAGCTGTGTGTTTTCTGTTTTTCAGGGATGTCTCTCCCCATGCACAGACACTTGGACCATCCCCGTCCTTCAGCTCCCTGACCCCTTCAAGATGTCCCAGTCGATTTGAGGGAGCTGAGACTAATGAAGAGAAGTTTTTCTAGTACAACCAGAAGCTCCTGAAAAATTCACAAATGAGGATTCAGTATCTCAGGACAGAAAGCAAGAAATGCTTCTCCTTGTCAATGTTGTGTATGCATTTACCAAAGATCTCCAGGTGCTGCAGCTCACTATGACATGCCATCCGGGATGCATTTTTTCACCCCTCAGCCTACATCTTGGTTGCAAAATCGCCTGGCCATGTGCCCCATCGTTCCAAAGTGAGGATCCCTGACATCTCGAGTACTGTGTCCAGTTCTGGGCCCCTCAGTTCAGGAAGGAGATTGAGGTGCTGGAGCAGGTCCAAAGGAGGGCAACCAGGCTGGTGAAGGGACTCGAGCACAGATCCTATGAGGAGAGGCTGAGGGAGCTGGGGCTGTTCAGCCTGGAGAAGAGGAGGCTCAGGGGAGACCTCATCACTCTCTACAACTCCCTGAAAGGAGGGTGTAACCAGGTGGGGGTTGGTCTCTTTTCCCAGGCAACTACCAGCAAGACAAGAGGGCATGGTCTTAAGTTGTGCCAGGGGAGGTTTAGGTTAGATATTAGAAAGAATTTCTTTACGGAGAGGGTGATCAGGCATTGGAATGGGCTGCCCAGGGAAGTAGTGGATTCTCCGTCCCTGGAGATATTTAAAAAGAGACTGGATGTGGCACTCAGTGCCATGGGCTGGTAACCGCAGCGGTCGTGGGTCAAGGGTTGGACTTGATGATCTCTGGGGTCCCTTCCAACCCAGCCAATTCTATGATTCTATTTATGATTCTATGATTCTATCATTTTATCTCTTGCAGTCCGCCGCTAAATGCTTTTTGGCTGTGCCTGATCCCCTCCCTAGACGGGTTCTTCTCCTTCCTGGCCAGGAGGTGGCACTGTGCCCTCATGGCAGCGGCTGCCGAAGCCGGGAGACGGGGAGGGGGAACGGGGGGGACACCGGGCAGCCTCCGCCGCCGGCCCGAGGGGCAGGGGGGTGGTCCACCTCCCAAGCTGCGGCATCACCCGACCCCCCTTTCCCC